>JAPYZJ010001093.1:0-31146 GCA_030522765.1 Ophioninae sp. B BG-2022a | reverse complement strand
TGATCATTCTAATAAGTCTGATAATTCTGATAACTCTGATACTTCTTATCATTCTGATCATTCTAATAAGTCTGATAATTCTGATAACTCTGATACTTCATATCATTCTGATCATTCTAATAAGATTACGATAATTCGGATATTTTTCATAATTCAAATAATTCTCATAACTGATTATTGTGATAATTTCAATGATTCCGATAAAGCGCATTTTGGCACAAGTGGCACATTTTTCAAATTGATCATCAATTTAAGGTAATAATATCAATCGGGATTTCAATGGAATGCGGAGGGGAAAAAAACGTTCCCATACGATACAGGAATGCTCGAAGCACGAGGAATCCCAAAAACGATATATATATATATGTGCGTGCTACTACGAGGGTGGTATACATCGATCGTATCGCGTGTTGGCAAACTACTCTTCTCTCTGGCTGCGAGCGCTACTACGGACCCGTTAACCGATCATTAAGGTGGATACCTCGTGAAAAGAACAGTAATGGCAAGGTTTTTTTTAACCCTCGAATAAATTTATAAATATTTCTCTTCCCTTCATTCCTCTTCATTCCTCTCCATGTCTCATGTAAGTCCCAGTAAGGTACGGAAGTTTCATAAAATTTAAGGAGGGTCACTTATCGATAAGATATTAAATTAATTTTTGCCTCTACTTTTTTAAATTATACATTTTCATTATATTAATTATGATAGTAATTTGTGATATTAATAGTCCTTATATTAATAGAGAGAATACAGTAATGTTATGCAATTAGATTTTTATTTAAAAAAATTATTCTTTTTTCTCTTTTTTTGAATTCTAAAACAAACGAGAACTTAATCGCAACAAAATAAAATACGAAATCGAAACAAAATAGTAAATCTATTTACAAAGTGAAACTAAATTTATTAATTAATTCATTTACATTTTCTTGATTTTCTATCAATTTTTTCTTTAATTACTATTGCTTTAGTTATTAATATATTTTTTTCAGAAATCTCTTTGATTTTCTATACATTTTCATGATATTAATTATGATAGTAATTTCTGATATTAATAGTCCTTATATTAATAGAGAGAATACAATAACGTTATGCAATTAGATTTTTATTAAAAATAATTATTCTTGTTTTTCTCTATTTTTTTAATTCTATAGCGAACGAGAACATAATCGCAACAAAATAAAATACGAAATCGAAACAAAACAGCAAATCTATCTACAAAGTGAAACTAAATTTATTTATTTATTTATTTACATTTTCTAGATTTTCCATCAATTTTTTCTTCAATTATTATTGCATTAGTTATTAATATATTTTTTCCGAAATCTCTTTTATTTTCTTAATTTCAAAGTACATTTCTGTACTTGTTTGGGTGTCATGTGATTCCTTGAGCTTAACGAATAATTTCTCGAGGGCACAGGGAAGCTGTCAAAAATCCCTGCCAGAATAGATGGCCCCCCAAATTTTTTAAAAACATTCTACAAACCATTTGCAATGAAGTATGAAGACCACGGTATCAGAATGATCGGTTTTTATGTTGACGATGCGCAAATACGGCAAAGCGGTCACCGCTCCGAGTATTGGTCACGCGAAACGCTGCTAAGGCCGAAGTACCGCAGGGGCCGAATTCCAACCGCCCATCGACCAGAGTCGGCTATACATATATCATTTTTGTTGTTGGGCCATCTGGTGTGGATACCGCCTTAAAAAGTTTCCCCCCGAGGATTTCGAGGCAACAGGTTGCTCCGTTCTTCTCGCTCTCCGTGGTTCGAACGAGCCGCGATTCTTTCGGTCCTCGTCATTTGTTCTTCGTCTCCCTTGGGCTCGTGCATTTTCAGAATGATCGTCGTGCGGGCGGGCGCTAACAAAAGTACCCGCAAGGGAACGAAGGGCCCTTCGAGGGCTCGCGGCGTGGCTAATGAACGAACTCGGTCGGCGCATTCTCGCTCTAAACATTTTTCTTTTTTTTAACATGATCCGCTCGATCGTTTTTGACCCTCGCTCTTCACTCTCGAAGTTCAGATTTTCCTTGCTGGATCGTTTAAAAAATATTCATAATGATCATCATTGTTTATTGCATTTTTATATTATTTTTTCTATATTAATAATAATGTATTATTCATTATTATATATTTTAAAGAAAACATATTAACATTTTTATATTACACATTTATATTTAAATATTGTTTTTCAAAAAGTTTTCATGTTTTTTTAAATGATAAACATTTTCTTCTAAAGTTAACTGATAAATAATAATGATTTGATATTATTTTGAATTTTCATCGTCGATGTTTTCGTTTCATTCAATTTTGTTTGTATCGATTGGCTTTCGATTTTATATGCTAAATACTTTTTTTATTTTATATATACATTTTTATATATTATCATATATTTATTTTAACACATAACGTACGTAATACTATTAAATATCAAAAATCGATAGCCCAAAAAAAACACATTAATTTAAATACCTCATTATTTGAATAAATATTTATTTACTTCTCAATTACTAAATAATCAATCAACAAACATTATTAAAAAATTATTTTTTTCAACGCGTTTCTTTTCTATCATAAAAAATCTCTGCTATCACAAAAACAAAATTAAAAAAAAAAAAAATCGAAAACATTGTCATCGTCATGTTTAACTTTCCTTTCACCCCCCCCCCCCTCCAAATCATAATCGCGAAAAGCAATGGTGGAAAGGGAAGAAATATTTGCGATTAATGCCTATCTCTGATAAAGTTTCACCGAATGGTGTATTTATATGCAAATGTACATGGTGAGAGTGATAGCACGAGCGACGGAGGGGCGGGGGGGGGGGGGGGGAATGAAGAAGCGAGAGTTCGATTACAATATTGATTCGTGGAAAAACCGCAAAGTGCGTGCGAGATCTTTATACGGCAGTGAGAGCGAGGAAGAGGCAGATGAGGAGAGAAAGGTTTTGATGGCGCCAAACACGCGAGTTATTTTTGTTTTCTTTTTTTTTTACGTCATAGAGGCGCCGGAACGTCGCGACATTTTTGACAGGTTCGGTTAAACGGAGATGCAAATTTTTCAATAACGTTTTAAAGTCGTGCTATTTTTAAAGTATATTTTTTAAGCTATAATATTGAGAAATAAAAAAGCTGTAAAATTTCGAACTTAAGGATGTTCTTACGCCGTAATAACAGTAGTATATACAAAGTAAAGGCAAAATCATGAGATACCATTTTTTAAAGATAATTGTTTGAAAAATTACGTAAATTTTCTTGAACGACATATTATAATGTATACAAAAATTGAATAGGTTTTATCGTTTGATAATGGAGATATTCAGTGGTAAAAATCGTCACTTTTAGGAAGTGGTGAAAAATCGTCAGGTCTTTTAGGAAGTCGTGAAAAAAGACGATTTTTTTCTAACAAATATCACGATTTCTAGACGGCCAAACTTTATCAAATTTTACCCACAGTTGAGTATAATTATCGATAAGGTGAATATAAATTTTAAACAATTAATCTTCAAATTCTTATAACGCAATAATATTCTTAAACAGCTGAAAAATTCTTAATTACAAAAACTGTACAATTAACAAATTCACAGTACTCAAACAAACTAAAATAACAATGAAATACAATATAATATTAACAATGTAATATTATTATATTATAATAAATAATTATGATAAAAATAATAATTCTTGTTAACCCAAACAAACCCAATTAGAAAGAAACATTGAAATTCGACTCGGTGTATATTGATCATTGCTTCTTTTTTTTAAATTGAAATAATAAGCTTCTGATTTTTTTAACGAAAAATCTCCCCTGAGCGATATTTCGATTGGCAATCTTGGCCGTATCAATTCTTCTGTTATTTCCAATGTCCGTTTGGCTCTCCGTCTGTGCCAATACGAAATTGCCGTTCGAAAAGATCGAGCCCGAGGCTCCTGGCGTATGTGCAGAAGAGAGAGAACGAGGCGTTGCGGCAGGGGGGGGGGGAGATGAAAGAGAGGGAGATCGAAAGATCGACTATCGATACCTGGAACGAGAAGTCTCGAACAAGGACCACGGGAATATATCAGTTATTCGCAACTCTCGTTATAAATGAGATATATATGCATACATATATGTATATATGTATGTAGTTACTTTTGCCACTCACTATTTCTGTTCCACGCGAGATCTCACGTGCCAATAAGATAACCGCACTTTGAGCGATATATCGTCGATATATAATGGATAAGTGCTATAAATCGTCTTATTAAACTGTTCTAATGTAAAATACCTGAACGCCAATGACCCCAATGACCAATCTGACAGCTCGTACGCGTACACAGCGAAAAGTACGAAATTTTTCGTTTTTATAAAAAAAAAAAAAGAATATTGCATAAAGTACGCTTTCTTTTTTTTTTAAACGGAATGTATATTTTTAGTTGTGAAAATAGAATATATTTTGTTTTTTAATATAATGGGTTGTTACATAATCATTTGATATAATTATTATATTTATTAAATTAAATATATTATACGTATATTAAAATTATTATATTATATATATTATTATAAATACATTTAACAATTATAATAATTATATATAATATTATATAATCATTTTAATATAATTTATTTGTTAAAACGTAACGTATCCATTTTCATGCTTTTCACAAGTCCATTGACACTCTATTAGAGTTCGGATTGCTGCTTTCCCATCGTAGAAAAGTTATCTAATTTGAAAATAAACGAACTTTTTTTTTATTAACGAAATAAACGAACATATGTTACCGATTTTTAAAAATGAACAAGAGAATTTCCTACTTGGATAAATGAACGACAAAACTTCGTTCGAATTTTGGAAAATAAGTGAACAAATGTTTCCTTAATTGAAACTAATAAACGGTCGAATTTTTTCGCTGAGAAAAATAATCGAAATTGTCTAATGAAAGAATAGAAATATATTCGATATTTTTCGAGTTAGAAAATAAATTACCGTAATTTTTCATTTACAAAAATGAACGCAATTATCAAAGCGACAAATAAATGCATTTCTCCGATAAATAAAAAATGCATTAATCCATTTTGAAAAAAAACGTCTCCATCGAATTTAAAAATAAGCAAACGTTTTTGATAGAAAGAAACGTTGCTTCGTAACGATTTTTTTTTATCGATTCCCTCGTACCGTTACGGCTCGTTGACACGAGCGCGAGAGAGCAATTTTTTAATATTTTTCCCTCTCGTTTTTTTTTTTGTTTTTATTCGTTTCTTTTTTCTTTCGTGAACGGTGCAGCGATATCGAGCAGCGAAACGCGAGATGATGAGGCGTGACCGAAGCACGCTTCTCGCCGCTCTTATATCACGTTTATCCTCTTTCTCTTTCTCTTATCCGTATCTCTAGGGATTTTTTGTGACGACGGCGACGACGAGAGGATCAAACGAGATCGGTCACGGCGAATCAGCGTCAGCAGGAGTATCCTCCGCACTTCGTTCACTTGATATCGAGTATCATCTCACCTTGTGTATATCACCCACTCACGGACACGTATACTAGCCTATGTACAGGGTGGCCCCTTCAAAATTGACCCTTTGACAAATAAAAGCAACAAACGTTCGATTTATAAATAAATAAATCAAATATAATCAATAAGTCAATAAATAAAATATAATTAATAAATTTAATCAAATTAAATCAATAAATCAATAAATAAAATAAATGCATCAAATCAAATCGAATTAATCAAATTCTAAAATATTCTGTGCTTGATAAGGACTGTTTTTTTACGAAAATACTATTTTTAACAATGTCAAAAAATTGCACTTTTGCAAGAAGCTCTTCTGGTCATTCCGAAAGTCTTATTCTTGACAAATCCGAGAAGAAAATGTTCCCTTGCAAAAACCGTTACTGGTGATTCTGGAAGCGCCATTTTTATTGGCTGGTTTCGGCCGTTTGAAAAAAATCTGTTTTGAAACAAATTTCTGAACTGCAATGTCATTTCGAGATCATGGCAATGGTATTCGTAAAATCTATAAAAGTTTACTGAATTTTTTTCGAAAAATGATTGAACATTACTCGTACAGAATGATTTATAAGGATTTCGAAAAAATTCCACAAAAATACTAAAAAATATTCTTGAAGAAAATGTTTAAATTTATATTTAAAAAAAAAACATGTTTTTAATGTACCTTCACAATTTATGAAGGATTCGCACAAATTACTCTTCGAGAAAAATCAACGGGTTTTCCTTCAGAAATTCTTCCAAAAATCTGCAGAAAAATAATTCCAAAAATTAATCCAAAAAATAAAAAAATGTTGAAACCAAATTTTCAATAATTTCTCGTACATAAAAATCCACAAGGCCCTCCGAAAAATTTTCAAAAAATGTCCCAAAAATCCGACTATTCATAAACTTGTCATTGCAGCCTACGATCCCATAATTCGTCTTCGAAGCCCAAGAAGTACGAGTGAATCGTGTTAGCAGCGTGAAACTAAAAATTTTTACAGATTTCTTGAAGGAAAAAAAAAACGGGTTTGGGGGTTAGGTCCCAGTCTTTCTGGTAACTTGCAAAGGTTTTTAGGGAGAGGAAGAGGGGTTCGAATGGCGCAGTGTGTGCCAAGGGAAAAACCAGTCTCGAAGGAAGTGCACGGTTAGTCATTCGTTCCCATTCGAAGTTTTTGCGAGAATCCCTCGAGAGTATTACTACCGGTCCTTTGTCACCTCGTACCAGCGTCCCTTCGCCTGACAAGCGCTACGTACACCGATGTCCGTCGAAAGAATCCAGAAGCAACCAATTTTCAGTTATACATGTTTGTGTGCATTTGTGTGTACAGGGAATGTAAAGAACGGTCGCTTTAAATCCCACCAGTAGGCATAAACGAAGAAACCAAGACACCTGCGCACCTGTTCGATCAGGCCAGTTGTAAAAGCCTTGAAGAGAAAGAGAGGGGGTTAGGGCGCAAGTGAAACGAGAATTATACCTGCACGTTGGACAATTTCAATTATATTTTTTATTATATTTTTATTATATTTTTTATAAACTCTTCATCAATTCCCTAATGGAAAGTTTTTCGATCTTTAGGGAAAAAAACTAGTACGTGTATAGTATTTTTTTAGGCTAGAAAAAAATACTGAAGTTAGTGAAAAGGAAATAAATTGAATATTTACGAAATTCGAAATTATTCGTTGAACCAATTGACTCTTCTGTGTATAATCTAATAGGTAACCCAAACAAACCCAAACTCCCGAAAGCCTCTTTTGATTCTTGAAAATTTAGATGCTGCTTTTTTATATATTCTATATTTTTTATTTTTTTGGGAAAGACTTATTTGGTATTTTTTTAACGTTCGAATTTAATAAAATAGTGGAACGAGAATTTTACTTGCATATGGAACAATTTCAATTATATTTTTTATTCCACTGCCTATGTGTCGAAATGCTCAAACTTTTCATCAATTCCCTAATGGAAAGTTTTTCGATCTTTAGGGAAAAAAAATACTACGTGGTTAGTTTTTTTTAGGCTAGAAAAAAATATTGAGGTTAGTGAAAAGGAAATAAAATTAATATTCTCAAAATTCGAAATTATTCGTTGAATCAATTGAGAGACGTATAAAAATCGAACGTTTTCATTGAAGGCATGATGAACTTTTTCGAAATTCTTGACACCTGTCCGAACAAGTGGACTGACAATGGCGTATTGGAGAATGAAGGAAACAGTTTGGTCGTCGGTGAAGAAAAGGGAAAAGAAAGAATGAAGGAAAGAAATGAGAATGAATGGTTCAGGAAAGCTCGAAGATCCCCAGCGAAGTCGCGATTATGGGACGGTTTGCGGGGCGTCGGTTAGGGCTCGTTAAAGACGAAGGTACAATGGGCCAAAGGACAATGCGAGGAAAGTGACGAAACCGATAACATTCTCAACCCGTATATTCCCCTAGTCTTCCTAATTGTTACGATGTTACAATAAACCACCTGCTACGTTCCATTCTCACGACGACAGGTATTCCAAATGTTTGTACATCATTGTGTTCCATTCAAAATGAGACGATGAATTTTTCAGATTTTTTCATTCGAAAACTCCGCCTGTAAAAAGATCAAACATTTTTTTTATAGAAATGTATTCTCTATTTCATATATTTTTTAATAATTAATCATAAAATAAAAATGTATTAATATTACGAATAGACGATCAATTTTTTAT
The DNA here is from genome assembly GCA_030522765.1 of Ophioninae sp. B BG-2022a. Classification (NCBI taxonomy): domain Eukaryota; kingdom Metazoa; phylum Arthropoda; class Insecta; order Hymenoptera; family Ichneumonidae; species Ophioninae sp. B BG-2022a. The sequence continues at coordinate 22,984 of JAPYZJ010001093.1, read as the reverse complement.
TCAATAATACAAACAATATTTACGATTATTGAATTTTTCTTAAAGGAATAAACATTTCAATAGATTTGAGTATCAATTTTAGATCTAAAAGCTCTTCATTTGTATAGAAAATTAAAAAATGATTTATTATTTACAAATATATTTTTTATAAAAGTGGATTTTTAATAATTTAGTTTTTATAACTAATTATAGTTTTTATAATTTTTCTGCATTGAATTTTCCCATAAAATTAAATCATCCATTGAATAAACTTTAAATAGTTTGCAATCATTCCACACATTATATAATACAATTATTATTCATTAATTTGTAATTACACCAAATGAACATAAAAATACAATTGAATTAAATATTCGAATAAATTTGGAATTTTCTTCAATTTAATTCGGTTCGACTTTTCTTAATGGGATTCTTCGCTTCGTTAGCTCGATTCGATGAAAAACGCTAATATTTCGATTGGTCCAATCAAGCCTCCGACAAATTGAATGACCCTTCGTCAGGCCTTAATCCCAAATACGAGAAAAAGAGGCGCAAGTTCCTGGTAAATAGCACTCTGTTTTTCTCACACTTTATTCGTTCTCTTCAATGTACAACGAGTGACACGTCACAGTTCCAGACTCCAGTCCAAATGCCACTCTCCAGCTCTGCAAGTTTGATCTCGTTGCGAGGCTAATCCAGCAGAAGTAACGTTTTTGTCCCCCATATGGGATGGGGGAACCCAAACTATGGGCCCCTCTGTGCCTAACGTGTACCATTGTCCAAAATGGATAACACTTCGATATATTGTTATAAATAAAAAAAAAAAAACTGATGTCCGGGCCATGTCAGGACTATCTGGAAGATATATGGAAATAAATAATAATAATAATAATAACTAAAACTGACGTAGATAACAAAAACAAAAAACCCAAAAAATTTCTCGCTTCTGACAAAAAAAGCCTTTTTTGCATCCAATGAAATGAACACAGAGTACATTTCGATTAAAGAAATATTTAAAACTTCTTAGAACAACATTTTTTTTTTAACCATCAGTTAGAAAAGATATCTTTTTTACAGCTTACATGAATCTTATTCAATATGGCCATGCTTTCTAATTATTAGCACGAATACAAAAAAATTACTACAAAACTGAAGCTAATAAAAAATGTTTTTTAATTTTCTAGTGGAAAATATTATAAAATCCTTTAAAGATATAAAACAATTCTCGTATTTAAAAAACAGTCACCATGCCAGATTATCGAACTTGGGTAATAAATAAATAAACGTGACATCTAAAAATATTGAACAATTTTACAAAAAAGACAATCCTAGGATTGTAAAGTGAATTTTCGTATTCAAGAATCCAAGAATGCTAAATAGAATTTTCCAATTCTAGAAATCAATAATACTAAATACAATTTTCGAATTCTAGAGTATTAAATATAATTTTTGAATTCTAGAATATTAAATATAATGTTAAAATTCTAGAAATCAATAATACTGGATACAATTTTTTAATTCTTTAATATTAAATATAATTTCAAATTTCTAGAAATCAATAATACTGTATACAATTTTTGAATTCTAGAATAGTAAATATAATGTTAGAATTTTGGATTTCGAAAGAAAGCCGTAATTTTCGATCGCCACCAAGTAGTCCCCTACTGAAAAGACCAGCGTTGTAACTGAAAGTTCCAGAGACGAAAAAAGTCGTGGCAGAACGTGGCCAGGGGGCAGCACGAGACGCGAGAATAAAATTGAAACGTTTCGGATCGAGTTGGACTCGGAGGAGGCGTACGAGCTCGTGGGACCCTTGGTGTTTCCTTTTATCGTGCGTGAGTGTGCACGGGCGCCTTTGTGCGCGTGTACAGCAGGTAGTCCATTGCGAGGCAATGAATTGAACATTGCACGACGAACGACAACGCCATATGTTGTTTGCTCGGACGCTAAAGACCTTTGTGTAATTGTACAGTGTAATACACTAAGCTACGTCTGTACATATATTCATTCACACGCACGTACTCCCATATGTAAGCCATCTACGGTCAATTTATGCCAGCAACAATGTATGGACATTGCGAATAAATACAAGCTCCAAGAAATCAGAATTAGACCTTGCGTTACAAATAAAATAAATAAATTCGGCTATTTCCAAATTGGCACGATAAAATTATGATAGTAATATAAATAATGAGAAAATAATAATGAGCGAATAATAACAATTGAAATATAATAATAATGATGATGAAGATAGCAAATAAAATGTATGAAAAATAATAATAAATATAAGGATGATGATGAATAATTTATTATTCATTATTAAGTAATAATTATTATTATTAGTGAGAAATAAAAATACAGCCAATAATAATAATAATTATTGACTTTTTAGCAATTTTCGTAATAAGTAGCAAAGAAATAATAATTATCAACTGCAAATAAACATAGTAATGACGTCCATGAAATATAAATTAATAAATAATCATACCAGCAACGAACTAAAAGAAACTTACTGTTGATTTACATTTTTATAATGAGTACTTGAAACGATAATAATTGATTGTAAATAATAGTAAAAATGATATTAAAATAAGAATTACGGGAATAATTGAACAATAGAAAGAAGAATAATAATAATAATTGTTATTGCTATTATTATGGTTTGCTCAAATTGAAAACGTCCCCGGATCAACATTAATATCAATCATACCGTTTCAATTTTTTCTTCCCGGTCACATTTTTCGGAAAAGTAAATTCTCAAAAAATGTAATTTCGTTTCAATCGACGATTTATTATTTTCGATTTCGATATGTATCAAGTTCTGTAAAAGAAAAGAGGCAATTGCTCGAAAATACTGACGACAAAAAAGACCCCAGATCAAAATGATGTACTGTCGAAGAAAAGATTTTCAAAAATGTAAGGAGTATTGTAAGACGTATTTCGTCTACTATTGTATCGTAAGACAATACGATACAACAATTGTATTTTCCCTCAGGATTTATTCGCAAGGAAATGGGAGTTTTTTGGTTGATGTATTAAACAAAAAAATGATTGTTTTTTCAAAACTTTTTTCGTTATTTATTTCGTATAAAATAGTATCTCTATCACCTCTGTGCGAGAGGTGTCGTGTGTGTGTGCGTTTTTTTGTTTCGTTCAAACGTCTTTACATAGTATCTCGAACGATGAAGAAAAGAAAAAAAAATATGATTCGCGTAGGCGGTCCTCTTTCTCGAACCGCACTTTAATCATCGTATTTATGGTTTTTACCAGCGATTAGCGGATTTTTTTCTTCTCTTTTTTTCGGGAGTTCGATTCGCAACGTTTTTTTGTTGCGTGTTTCTGTTTTTTTTTTTTTTTTTTTCAAAACGTTTTAAAGAGGAAGAAAAAAGCGGAGAGGATACGTCGAACCTTCCGACGGGAAAGATCGATGGCAAGAAAAAAATGTTGAGACACGAAAGAAAAAAAGAATTTTTTTTCGATAAAGGAACTCGTTCCGAGTTTTTGTTTTATTTCTTCAACTTGTTACGCCTCTCTCATGTCTTCCGCACCTTCATGGATATATAATGTCGACGTATATATAATATAATATATATTTATTTATACAAATAAATAAATAAACATGTATATATTTTTACATATACATATATATTTATTTATTTATTTGTATATTTATAGCATAATACAATGACTAGTTTCATCGAGTAACTTAATGATTAAGCGCAAAAAAAAAATCATCGAAAATCTTATTTTTTACTCATTCGATGGCGCGAGAAAAACGTGCCGTCAATCTCGTCTTGGCGATCGACGAATCGACGTCATTTTTTTTTTAATACTCAAATCGATATTATCGAGTTCTCGCTTGCGACACTTCTCGACTATTTACAATCGCGTGAACATCGACAACGATCGACGCGTTTGAAAAATTGGCAAGAAAAAAAACAAATGCAACGAAAGAAGAAAAATGAAAAAAAAAAGAAATCAAATTTCACGTGAGTGCTGATTTTTCGCGAGACACTTTGGTGCACGATTTTTGGGAGGTCACAACTCGAATGATAGAACTTAAGCCTAGGAACATAAATTATTAAGACGTAGTCTCGATCGTAGTTTCGTAGATCGAAATAAAAAATATATAATATATATTTATATATATCTATAAAAATCTATGTAGGACGTAGAAAATAATTCTTTCTCGCGGATATATATATAAAAAAAGTCGAAGAAAACGAAAGATCATGGCGAATTGGAATTTGACAAAATGGCACGACAGTTTCACGGTAACCGATTGAAACGGTATAAAATAAGAAAAAAAAAGTCTTATCGACCTCGAATGTTCGAAAAAGAAAATCATAAAAAAGCAAAAAAAAAAGAACGAAATAAAAAGTAAAAAAGAAAGGTCGTTATTTTTTTTCGTTTCCGTGAAAGGCACACACGATAGCCTAAGTACACATATAAATTCTCTCGTATAAAAAAAAAATCCGATTAGCTCGATCTCGTCCCTGTTGCGGTGAAAAATCAATTCGGGAGATTAAAAAAAAAGCTCTCCAAACGACGTTTCACGGCAGCAAGTATGTGTCTATCGAAACAAAAAAAAATGTACATATTTACACGCACTTCGCAACTTTGTACTCGTGTCACTCTTTAGACTCTTTCTCCTCCCCCTTAAGGCACTCGAATATATTAACTTCCTCCGTTCGACAGGAAGTTCGAAGAAGGATTTGAACTCAGCAGGGATAGCCGATAGGGACAGCCATACCGGGGCAGCCGCCTTCCTGATGTTTCGTCAAAAGTGACATTCTGCTGAAGGTTTTGCTGCACGACGTGCACGAGTACTTTTTAACGTCACTGTGGGTCTGCAAATGAGCCCGAAGGTTGCTACGATCGGCGAACGCTCGATTGCAGTGTTGACAGCTGAATGGTTTCTCTCCGGTGTGAGTTCTGATGTGTCCTTGAAGTAGCCAAGGTCTCGAGAAGGCTTTGCCGCAGAGATGACACTTGCAGGGCAGTGTGTGGGTCCTTATGTGCATCTTGAGGGCCCCCATGCTAACGTAAACTTTCTCGCAGTATTTGCATGAAAATGATTTTTTCGTTTGTCCCTCAGCAGCTGCGCAGTGGAACTGTTGATGTTTCGAGAGGCCGGAGTACGTTGAGTAGGACTTGCCACAATCGGGACACTGATATCGCGGCGAGGTGGTTGACGATGATGAGGACGATGACGACGAGGATGACGAGGAGGACGATGACGATGTTTGAAGCTGGCTCGATGTTTGGGTGTCCATTTTCATACCGATTAAACTGGTACCCGCCGAAGTGCTGCCAGCTGAGGAACGTCCACTGTCGCTTCCAGGTGAGGAAAGATCTTCGGGGGTTACCGGTGGTGGCGAGCGAAGTCCATATCCCAAAGAGCTCGTCGGTGACAGCCCGCAATGATCGGGACTCGAGGAACTCGCCCAATGAGCGTAACTACGAGCGATCGGACGCTGGATCGTCGGACAAGTGAGGGCCGGATGGGGCGGTGGCGAAACCGCTGGATGTTCCGGAGATGGATACGCCGGAATCGGATAGGACGGATAAAGCTCCGCGCCTGGATGATGATGAGAAAAACGGTAGGCAGGGTAGGGAAGATAATGGGGTGGATAAAGTGGCGCTGCTCTTGCCCAGGCTGCGGTTGGGTAATGAGGAACTGGCTCGATCGGTGCGTTCAGATTCAATGGCTCCAATGGACCTTTGGAGGTCATCAAATGACTCGCCGATGGCACCACTGCACTCGTTGATGTTGCACCACCGTCGTGCTGGATTATCTCCAAACGCTCCTTCTTCACGATCGGATAAACGACGGTTGGTGGCGTTATCGATTTCGGTGGGTAATTTTGGTGATGGTAAGTCGACGAATTAACAACCATTTGTTCGTTCTGATTGTGATGATGATTGTTATTGTTGTTCGTGTTGTTGTTATTGTTGTTGTGGTGATGATGCTGATGATGATGATGATTGTGGTGCTGATGATGACTCAGTGGCAAACGGTCGACGAGGTCGTTCGGCGTTGCTGCCGATTCGGTATCCATCGGTGGTGATACCGATCTTGTGCTCGTCGGCGATGCACCACGATGCTTCGACGATTTGCTCAGATCCTCCGGCTTGGTCGACAGATTCTCTGGCTCCGGTATGTCGTCGGTCACCACATCGATTATCTCTTCTGAAAACAAACAGGAGATTCTGGGTTAATTATCAATGTTCAACGACTCTTTTTTATTCTTATCAGGATTCGATTGATATCCAAGTGTTGCCGAAATTTATTAAAAAATGAAAAACAAAATTTTCTTGAAAGAAATATTTTCAACCCTATTTTTGTTTGGGTTTTCAAATTGGAAGTTACGAAGAATTTTGTTGTAGCATTGTATATGCTTTTGAAACGATTTGAAGAACTTCTGGATTAATTGGATCGAAGTGTACGTTGAATTGATCCTCACCTTTTACAACTTCAGGAACATCATCGTACAGCATAACGTGCACTGGCCGCTTCTTCAGCGGGCAGTGACTGTAGCTGTTGTTCTTCTTGACGAAGCTCCTCGGCATTTCTTCCACGAGCATGATGAACGATTAGACAAAAGCACGTTCAATAAAAAAAAAAAAATGCGTTTCAACACCTCCGCAGTAATCCAAGTTGCGGGAGGTATCCACGAGCGTGTAGCGTCGAGATCAGTCCTGATCAACACTTCACCAATATAATTCGTAGAACAACGAACCAATGTTCAATATCCCGATTAATCGAGAATATATCTGCGATAATCCAGAATGAACTTTCTTCACTTCACTCTCCGCACAAATTGTCTTCCAAAGCACCGTTCTTTTTTTGTTCAGTCTTTTCCTGTGTGAGGAAGGGCGAACGATAGAAAAGGAAAGAAAAAAAAAATAAACAACAACAAATGGAAACTGTGTCTCGACACACGTTTCGCTCAGCGATGTCACGTATTCGGCGTCGAGCCGGTCTGTGACTGGCAGGGGTATCCGCACCGTCCTTTTATAAGCACCACGTCCCCCACCATTGGGGCACGCAGGTGGCCCGCACGTGCGATACCAAAGCGCCTATGCCTGGCCCCACGGGGCCCCACTCTCGGCGTCCAATTGGGGGACGTATGGTCGCGGGCCGTCGACCAATCCCGTCCCGAGCATCTGTTACGTCTCCCCACTTAGGTCCTGTGTGGTCACGAGGTAGGGTCGCGAAGAGGGGTCGGGGTTTTGATGAAGGGGGGGGGAGTTCGGGGGGGAGGGGGGGGTACCGTGGCGCACTTACACCTAAAGAGTATCCCCCACCGTGGTGACCGCGTAACCATCGCCACCAGCGGCAACAGATTCACGGTCCCTAGCGCTGCATGTGAATGCTCAGTGGCGCAGGGGGGCAAAGGGAAAGGGGTGGGGGAAGCAGGGGGGCCGTGCCCCCTCTCAGCTTCACCGTCTGCTTTTACCTGTTCGAAGCTCCGATGCACGCCAGGGCATAGAGCCGCACAAGTTGGCGCATTCGCGGGACTGTGTGACGCCGATTGTGTTGGGGCCCCCACGGGGGATCTCCTTATGTGCTCTCGCTCGTATACGTGTCGCACAAACGAGAAAAATCGTTGTTCCAACCAACCGGCAGATGCTTATACCGGTGACCTCTCAACCTCCAGGCCCCACCAGCCCGATTTTTAGCTCTCGTCAGCTCTTTCTCACTCTAGACCAGCTTTTCTTTCCTTCTGCGGAGAAAAAAGAGGCCCTAGTAGTCGTTAACGGGTCTATCGGTGGCTTCGGTACTGCGACATTGTCGGATCTGCCGTAATGAATTGTTGCTCGGTGGAGATGATGTTGGTTCTGCGGAATTTAATTGTCGATTTTGATTGTTTAACGGTTTTTTTTATATATCAAAGGTACGGCTGAAGATTGGCGTACAGGATGTTCTGGAATTGACCGGGGACTGTTGAACGATCAACGGTTTGGGTTATCACTGATGAGGCTAGTTAGGATTGTAACTGCTGGCTCTACAACTGATATCGGGTTCTTCATGATTCTAGGGTTTGGGCTATCAAGGATGCCGCTAGCTAGGGTTTTGATTGACAATTCTTGAACTGCCATAACGTACTTGATGATTTATCGGTTTGCTTTATCAAAGAAGCATTATCATTAGGATTCTGATTGCCAGGCCTGAAACTACCATTCTTTCGGTATGTTTGGGTTTGCGTTATCAACAATACCGTTGATATACTGACAGCCGAAATAGCCATCAGGTTCTCGATTCTTCAGCAGTTTAGAGTATCAATGAACTTGCTAATTAATATACCGATAGCCCCATCTATAACCGCCATCAGGTTCATGACCATCCTCCGGGTTTGGATTTGTTTGGATTTTTCAAAGTTTAAAAACAATCAGGTACTTCCGTATCTACCTTTCGGAATTCTAAGAGTTTATCGAATGTATGAACAATTGTCGCTCGTGCGCCGAATCGTCGGCTCGACGGAATGTCGGGTGCGCTGTTTTTTTTCTTTGTCGTTTGTTGGTGTTTCATTCTTTTGTTGCGTTTACCGGGTGTTCGACGCGAGTGTTGCAATCCGACGTAGTTCCCCTTCTGAAATCCACCGCATTTATCTTTCTCCCTCTGTAGACGGTGACCCCTCTCCATTGGAGGGATTCGTCCCCCCCTTCCTTCACTTTGCCGCCTTTCCTGTTAGAATGGATTTTCTCTCTTCGTCGTCCTCGTACGTTTCACACACGCACTCATCCACTTGGAACACACATGGCGACACACACACGATGTCTATCCCTTCGACGATCTCCCTTCCTCAACACGCACCCCTCCGGTGCTCAGTTTCGAACGTAACGGTCGTGTCGCGTGCCACAGCATCGCCCACGCGTGCTGGAACCCACACGCACACACGCACACACACACACACTCCCCCGAACGTGGAGCACAATCGAGGAGACTCTGGAGCTGGCACGCGTGCTCGATGGACCCCACCGATATTATTTCCTTCGGATGAAGCTCGTGCCTGATACTCATCCCGACGGGCGCACCAACTTTGCACACTCGTTCATCAATAATCCTGGATATTGAATTAATAGATACGCGTGTGAAAACAACCCTTGTTCGTAGCCCCTTAACCCGTAACGGTCACCCGGGGTCCAGGGTACCCCAGGCAAATTTTGTAGGAATTTATTATTGAGAATCGAACTTGTGTTGTCACGTGTTGTTGTCTTAACCTATGCTAACATTATTTAATTAAGTGGAGTAGGAAACCCGAATTTCGAATGACCAGAAGGCTCTAAATCCCGAATTTGAATAATTCGATACAACAAATTTTGTAAATTTTTGGGTTTGATTGAGATCGAGGGTTTCAAATCAAAGTAACGAGTACAAACAAACCCAAACAAGTTTTGTGCTTTTGCTGGCGTGGGCTTTAGGGAATTTGGAGTTTTGGAATTTTGAGCCTTCTGGTCAATCGAAGTTCGTGTTTCCTACCCAACCCCTATTTAATCGGTGGCACTATTTAATAGTGCTGTTCATGAAGATTATATTTTTTTCTTGAAAATATACTATTTTAAGAGTAACATAACGTAGTTTTTTTTGCCGTGTCGTAAAAATCAAAATGTATATGAATTTTTCAATAAAAATTGGCGTTTTTTGTTCTTTTTTTTTATTGTTTTTTCGCTGTATTAAAATTATAAAACGAACGAACAACGATTGTATTACTTGAAAAACATATGAAATAGAATACTCGTGTAAGATTTGCGTTAATAAATCAAGGAGAACGCAAATAGCAACAAGTTTTCGGCGTGGGGTCTACTATACCCCGTGTGACTATTACGGGTTAACACACGGGTACTGGGTTTTGGGGTAACGGGACTTGGACAATCGGTGGTGTCATCAGGATAACTGGGTCATCTTGGGAAAAGTGGTTTTGCATTTTTGACACAAAATGGTCTTGAGAGGGTGAAGATTTGATGGAATCACCAAGATAACAGAAACTTGGGCTAAGTGAAGATTTATTTAAAAAACTCTTGAATAAAAGCTGACTTATCCATTGATAATTCCTTCAGTTTCTCATCTCCACTTTTTCTTATTTTCCAATCTAGCTTTGCTTTGTTATTGAAAACCTTGAAGATTCCATGATTTTTTTTATGAAAATCGACGTGATTTCTTTGAGTTCAATGCTGTTTTTAAAGTGGTTAACGAATTTCTATTGCAAAAAGAATTATGCAGATTTATTCTCTAATATTGCTGAACATTCCTTAGAAGATTCATTAGTCTATTTGGATAGTGATGATGACACTTTTTACCGAGTATCAGTAAAATGTGTGGCGTTATTCATCTTCCTCTACTTTTAACCTGAAATGAATATTATATTTCGTAAAATCTTTTTATATTTCCGATCCAGGAACATCGAGTCACGTACTCATCAAAGTCCATCAAAGTTCCAGTTATCATTCATCAAATCGTCAGAAAATCGTCAAATGTACCAAATTCAGAAAATTGTTAAATGCATAAAATTCAGGAAATCGTCAAATGCATAAAATTCAGGAAATCGTAAAATCCCTCAAATTTAGGAAATGGTCAAATGCATCAAATTTAGGAAATCGTCAAATGCATAAAATTCAGGAAATCGTCAAATTCCTCAAATTCAGGAAATCCTCAAATGCATCAAATTTAGGAAATGGTCAAATGCATCAAATTTAGGAAATCGTCAATTGCATAAAATTCAGGAAATCGTCAAATACCTCAAATTCAGGAAATCCTCAAATGCATCAAATTTAGGAAATGGTCAAATCCCTCAAATTCAGGAAATCGTCAAATTCCTCACATTCAGCAAATCGTAAAATCCCTCAAATTCAGGAAACCGTCAAATGCATCAAATTCAGGAAACCGTCAAATGCATCAAACTCAGGAAATCGTCAAATGCATCAAATTCAGTAAATCGTCAAATGCATCAAATTCAGAAAATCGTAAAATGCATCAAATTCAAGAAATCGTCAAATGCTGGAAAGTTATTCTAACTCGATTATCAATATCGGAATTTTCGAGAAAGAATGAGGCTCAGCCGGCACATCGTAACCCAAGGATCCACCAGCAGTTAATCCGGAGATCTTAAGGCTGCTGGAAGTTTCGGCAGCTCATGGAGTGTGTCTGTTCGACACATGTAGTTCGTGACGAAGAGCTCGCTGTCCCTCTTTCGCGATCACGTGCGGCGATCATTCCAGGTTGCCATAACGTTGTCGAAAAGTAGCAGGTATGCCGGGAAAATCCCGTGGCAGAAAACGATTAGGTGGACAAGAGCTCGTAAACTTTTCGGAAAAATGTCAAGAATTGGAGGGTGGCCGATCGGACGAGTACTTACCGCGTTAATTTGGAAATCTCGACAAAAGCCTTCAATATTCAAATAGAAACGAAGCATGGGGATGGCAAAGTGGTGGGGAAGCTTCCATCGATTGGAATCGACGTAAAAGTCTCCCGCGCGCAGATCTACCGCGCCGCGTCTACACACGAGCGCGCGGCGCGGTAGATTCCGGCGTAACGGCCACGCGACTCTCACGAGAGTGGGGGGATATCGCGAGGAAGTGGCGCTCGAGGATGAAGTGGAGGAAAGGAAGGAGGGTCGGAGAAAGTCCATCCAAATCGGTTCCCTTTCTCCGCATGCGTCTACGATGCAAAAACAAGTGCGTTATTTTTTAGACGTTTCGTTTGTGCAAATGCCGTTAATTAATCATAACTTAACCCAAACAAACACTTTTTACACGTTTCAAGCTTGTAAATGGGGTAATTACTTTATACACGTTTCGATCTTGTAAATGACGTAAACACTTTTTACAGGTTTTCTCTTTTACAGGCTTTTACATTTGTATAAATGAACAACACGAGCAGGTATTTTGTACACGATACGTGTTATGTGAACACAATATTTAATAAAAGTGAAATAAAATACTCAATATATTTTTATTAATTTCTGACTGATTTACGAGATTTATTCGATTTTTTTTTATTAATCGATATGTTGACTTTTATTTCTAATTAATTAATCGGATTAATTAAATTCATAATTATCTAGCCGGATAAATTGGGTTCCCAATTAATTGACTAGATTAATTTGATCACACCAACCAACCTAGTTTGCCAAGCTGGCTTGCAGCACATATTCAGCAATTCACTAATTGACGGGGTGAAATCGTTTTGGCTTGTGAAATCCCTGCTCGTGAAATTTCTCCAAGTTTCACACGTGCATGACTCGTGTCGTTGATAACCTTCCATAGCTCTCAACTTTCTCGATAACAGCACAATTTTTGTAACCAACATTGCGTATATTCTTTCAAAATGACCTCTGACATATCGAGGCTTTTAAGGTTCCTCGGTCTCGAAAATCCAAGTTTCAAAATTGTCCTCGAACAGCCAGCTTTTGAACGTTTGCAAAGAGAAAGACAGAGAGAGGTAATCTTTTCCCTCTCTCGATGAATTTACGACACGAACTTTCCGCTTTCAACTTTTTAGCAACAACTACTTGCGCTCATAGGAATCGTTAATTGTTGTCGAAATTAGTGACCATCGTCACGAGCGCCTCCATGTTGGAGAATCCATTTGTTGAGCTGAAAGAACCAACGTGTGTCAAACACCTGGTGAAGGGGAAAAACCAGGTATATGACTCTACGGATGTCTCCAGGATGAGAAAGATAATCCAACGGGTACCAGTTTTACGCGCACCATGTACTCCTTACTTATATATATATATATATAATTTATGTACGTTTATACATTATTCGCCACAGGTAAAAAGATGCGCGCCGGATTATTTTTAATCACGAAGGGAACAACGGGGTCTAAACTCAACGCGGGGTGATCGCACAGGTCGTTGGATTCGGTGTAATGCATATTTTATTTCGTCTCTCGCATAGCAGAATCCGTACACACACATATATATAGATATATAAAAGTCCGTATGTGAAAATCGATCGGAATACCATTCAACGACTTTTTGCCTCGGTGGGGATCAATTGCAGTGCAGAATTTTCGCATTTTTTAAACAAATTTATTGCAGAATTTTTAGAATAATTAGTTCAGCAATTTTGCAATATTTGAAAAAATTAATTGTGGAACTTTGCGATATGTGGAAAAATGAATTGTCGAATTTTTCAATGTATGGAAAAATTCATTGTAGAATTTTGCAATATGTGGATAAATTAATTGTGGAATTTTGCAATATGTGGAAAAATTCATTGTTGGATTTTGCAATATGTGGAAAAATTCATTGTGGAATTTTGCAATATGTGGAAAAATTCATTGTCGAGTTTTGGAAATTTTTGAAAAATTCATTATGGAATTTTGGAAACTTTAAAAACATTCATTATAAAATTTTGAAACTCGATTTTAGAAGGGGTGTATTTTCCGGAACATTATTCAAAAACCCAACCCAACAATATTTACCAAGCTCAACTTAACTCAATTAGTTTAGCTTATTAATTTTCATATTGAATAATAAAATACTCAAATTAATCCATTAAACTATTCTAATAATTTTCCTAACTAACTTATTAAACAATTCATATTATTTGTAAATTATTCATTCATTGATTAAAGAATTCATATTATTTGTAAATTTCATATTATTCACTAAACTTAATAATTCATTTCTCTTGTTATAAAGAAACTTGGTAATTTTTCAATATCCATACAGTAATAAACTTTAAAAAATCTTTACATCAGTGAAAATGAAAATCGTTCGCGGCGGTTTGGTTTCGAGACCCAATAAATGGCAAACTGAATAAAGTGGGGTGGAATACCGGTCGATCATGGATGTCCAATGTTCCGGCTGGAAGTATCAAACGTTTACGTGTGTATGTGTAAAATATGGGCGAGTGTGGCAACACACATGGGTCCTGGGTAGTGGTCCCATCGGAAGGAAGCTGGTTTACACTTTTTGTCCGCCTCGAGAGGCGTACAACGCAAGGGCGGTTGGGGTGGCGGTAAGAGAGGGGGGGGGGGGAACTCACCTTTCGGAAACACCTGGCTATTACCGCTGGATGTTTTATGCTGAGCATGCATGAACACACGTATACACGTTGATGCCACATACGTTAGGCCCCACCGAGACTGGTCCTATGTGGACCCATTTTTCGATGGGCCCGATCTCGGTAGAGACATGTGCGAGACCACTTCTCTCCCTCTCTCTCTCTCTCTCTCCCTCTCTCTCTTTTCAGGGAGGTTGCGAAGGGGACGAAAAAAAACTTCCCCTCTGCCCAGCAACCCTCTTTTCATCGCCCTTCAACTTTTTCGATAATTCGAGCCTCACGACTTATCTCAAACTTCTAATCGATATTAGTCAACGATTCAACTTTCCCCTTTATCTTGTCTTTACCAAAATTACCAAATTTACAAATCTTCTCTTTACCAAAATTACCAAATTTACAAATCTTGCCTTTACCAAATTTACAAATTTACAAATCTTGTCTTCACCAAAATTACCAAATTTACAAATTTTGTCTTTACCAAAATTACTAAATTTACAAATCTTGTCTTTACCAAATTTACCCAATTTACCAAAAAGTCTTCACCCTCCTATTACATTTTTGCTGAAGCTGCTTTGATGTTTTTTATCAGTGGGGGAAATACGACGTGTTTATTGAGGCAACTCGAGGGAACGATTTTTGATGGCTGATTCAATTATTCGAAGGATACAACTGATTGTTAACTTTTACACAAGTTTTTTTTAATGACTTTTTCAAACGTATTTTTCTCAACATCTGATTAACAAATTTACCTAAAATTTGGTAATCTGGTTCAGTGCCATAGTTGGTTAGTGGCAGTCTTCTTCATTTTTTTAAAATTATTTATTCACTATAATTATGCCAGTTTTCTTAGCAAACTCGAATTAACAATCGGTATTTTATTTTATGAAGATTGAACCATGATCAGTAAAAAATATCAGTTGAGTCTCGACCAATGTCATCTGTTTCAGAAAAAAACGTTATTTTTTTTTGTAGATCAACCATGTACGTAAAATATGAATACTTTTTGCCTAATTATTAATATGAATATTTATATTAAAAATTAAACGTTATTTGAAAAATTATTGATTCCATTTAATTCAATTATGACTATTATGTAAAAAATGAATTTTATTAATATTTTCTAACTGAAACTTCATACACATTGTGTTACTAAAAATATGTTTTTTATTCTGATTTTCGAACCAGTAGCCCAAAGAACCCACCAATTCGATGAATTCGTTTCAATTATGCGATTGTTTGGGTCCAGAGGATACTCCACACATTTATCGATCTCAAGTGGCTCGGGAACTCGATTTTTAGACGACTCTCAGTCCCACGGGCCTCGAATGTTCTTGCGTATATTTATGCATACAACGTCAACTGTAACATTCCCTGTCGATAGTATCGTAAATATATTCGTTCGTAATTTTAAACGTCACTTCGATGAGTCAGTTCCACCAGAGTTAGTCAAATTTCCGGCTGATGGTAAAGATCGCAGACTGGCGGTTTAATCTATGATGTCACTCTCCTGAAAGGAAAAGGAAAAACATGTCATTCGAACCGATTTTTTATCAACATTTTTGTTCTTTTTCTGAAAATACAAAAATTTTAGAATTACGAAGAAAAATTTGATTTTTCAAGAGATCTTGAAAACAAAAATTCGTTGTCGTTATTTTTACAAAATATTCTGTAGAATAATAACAAAAGAAATGAATCTGGATATTTTTTCAAAATGCTTTTTCTCTCTGGCAAACACAACATTAGTTAACAACAACAACAATTTTTCGTTTCCCTCGATCCGTTAAAAAATGAAATAAAATAAATAAAAATACAAGAAATAATAAAAAATAAATAAAATAAAATCCGTTACAAAATAAATGGTAGCATTTTATTATGATCAGACTGGTCACGGTTGAATATTTTTGGGCTAATTAGTTCTCAAATATGAAAAAAATGAGTTTCGAAATTCTCATCGTTAGGCCAACTGGTCTAGGTTTACTGTCTTTTCCGGCTTTCCAGCAATTCAGCAAAGACACCATTTACCGAATTCCGATTGTAAACAAATTTGTGTCTCGATCCGTTAAAAAATAAAATAAAATAAAAATCATTAAAAAATAAATAAAATAAAATCCGTTAAAAAATAAATGGTCATTTAATTATGACCAGACTGATCACGCTTGAATATTTTTGGTATAACTAGTTCTTAAATATGAAAAAAATGAGTTTCGAAATTCTCATCGTTAGGCCAACTCATTGTTTACTGTCCTTCCTGGCTCTTCAGCAATTCAGCAAACACACGATTTTCCCTAAACTCTTCGGAGGGCCGAAGAGATCTCCAATCTTCGTCATAGTCTTGGCTATAGGCGTCACGCAGGGACGGCCTATCGCTCATTGTCATCCAATGTCTATACCTCCTTTAGTCTATCTCATGCAGAATTACCTATCGTAGATTTTAATCATCGAGTCCTCTCGGTGCAACGATGACAAAGTTCACGCTCTCCTTTCATGGTGAAAGCTTTTTTTCTCGCCTAATCCGTACTCTAAATATTTCCTCGCATTTATCGTTCTCGACACTCGGATCGTAAGGTATTTTCCATATTCAGCTGATTAGACGTAGATTAGACGATAGTGAAAAGAATTTTTGGCGAGTGTCGTTTTTGAGAAGGGAACAGCCATTTTTTGAAAAATCTTATGATTTTTATAATACAATCGTGAAAAATAATCCAACATTGTAAACAATTAAATAAAACATTTGTTTTTTTAAGTTTTCGGGTACTGTATAAAATCTTCGATTGTTCTTAACATTTTAGAACTTTGGAACAAAAAACGTTGAGACGTTCGAAAAAAAATGTTACAGTTTACAACAAAATAGTTGGAGTTTTTGAAAAATATTGTCATGATTCAAAAATACACAGAGATTACCAAGGAAAAATCGAAGAACTCAGAAAAAAATTGAAATATTCGACCGAATATTAATATTTTTTATTAATAATGTGATGTTAAAAAAATTGGTATATTATGAAAAGTGATGTAATGTTTCAAAAAATTAATAGAATATTCTGAAAAAAAGTAGGATTTTTCTAAAAAAGAAATAACTAGCCAATTCCGACCACCATAAGAAAATTTTTCGAGCCCCGTATTTTTTAAAACCAAGACGAAAAAAATTCAAAAAAACGTTGCCAAAAATTACCAGATAATTTTCTCGGTGAAAATTCATCGGTAAATAAAAATACGGTAATTATGCAGAAGAAGGGCTCCATCTCAATTTTGGCGGGAGATTTTTTTTGCCATAAATTACTTTCATTAGTCACCACTAGTGATATCTATCCGGCGGAGACTGACATTTTTAATTATTTTCATATGTTATAAGGTTTTGAAGTTTGGTGAAAAATGCACTAAAATAGCGCATTTTCGTATTCTTCAACGCCTTAACTGACGGTGAGAAGTAGGGGGTTTTATGAAATGAGCCTTCCGGAATATCCCCAAACAAACCCAAACAACCTCATAACTTATGAAAATAATTAAGGCTGTTTGGGTTTGTTTGGGTATATTCTGGAATAAAAACGGAATAAAAATGAAATAAAAATGGAATTAAAATGGAATAAAAATGGAATTGAAATGAAATAAAAATGGAATTAAAATGAAATAAAAATGGAATTAAAATGGGATTAAAATTAAATAAAAATGGAATTGAAATGAAATACAAATGGAATTGAAATGAAATACACATGGAATTGAAATGAAATAAAAATGAAATTAAAATGAAATAAAAATGAAATTAAAATGGTATTAAAATGAAATTAAAAATGTCAGCCACCGCCGGTTAAATATTACTACTGATGACTAATTGAAGTAATTTATGGCAAAAAAAAACGTCTTCCGACAAAATTGAGGTGGAGCCCTACCGAAAATACCGTTGGCTCAAGGGATTTCGTGACACAACCATGGCTTTTTGTTGGGACCACGAGACAGTTATTATAAACAAAGAGGGACGTTAGAATGATCGCAGGTTGAAAACAGTGCACCTGGAGTGATCAAGCCGGATAGTCTGGTGAAAAGTCGGGTGAGAAATGGAATTCCCCTGGCTGCTTCACCCCAGAAAAAAAAAAACGTCCTTAGCGAACGACGCGGTTGGCTCTCCGACCTTCTTTCGCTCGTTCTCAGGATACTCTCATTGTCCTCACGGGTGCGTTACGTGTACGGACGAAAAACGAGTATCTACCTGGTCGCCTGGTGAATCCTTTTGTACATAAAGTCTCGGCAATCCCTCCACTTTCACATTCGAGCGTTATTCTCCTGATCTGTTTTTCCGGGTCGCCATTTTGTTTTTTTTTCTTCTTCTTCCTCTTATACTCACCGTTGAGCATCAACGAATCTCTCCCTTCGTACGAGAGCTTCACTGCGCGACCCGTTAGCTCGAAATGTAATTGTTGATTGTATCGTAAGTCAGTGAGAGGGGTGAGAGAGAGAGGCCTGGGAATGGAAGGTGCATTGGGAAACTGGCTCGGAATATAATGGACAATTAACATAACGTTTTGATTGAGACGTCCATTGTTGGGTAACGTTCAGTGGACCGTTTTTACATGTCCTCGCAATATCTGTAAATCTCGGTGCCCCAAAAGTATTTCGTAGTGTCACCGAGTCCAGCACGCTATGCTAATTTCGTACCGTTCAGTCCACGAAAAATTCGGTTTTTTTTCAAAATAAGTTTCTATAATTTAGACAGTGATCCAAAAAAAATTTAAAAATAAATGGAGAAAGAACGTAACTTTTATTCAATTTTTTTTTAAGCAATAACATATCGCATATGTTCTTTTCCAACTTCCAAAAATAATTTTTGTTTTCATCTAATATTTAATCTTATACTTATATTTTTAGATTTTAATATTTAATTTGTTGAATACCTGTTCAATACAAGGGATGATTGAAGTTCGGAGAAAATGTACGGTTTTTTATATTTCAATGATTTATTTACCTTCATACAGAGGTAAGGTGAATGATAATTAATTAATGAAATAGCAATACTGTAGAATAATTTTTACATGAAGAATTCATATTAAAATTTCTAGATATTTTTTTATTTCGATGTAATTTCAATTTACGTTTTATTCGATACTTTGTGATTTTTATCGATTTATTGATTTTTAAATTCACAATAAACCATGAAAAACATCGTACACAAGACGAATCCAAAAATGAATAATTTCACATTGTTAATAATAAAAAAAATTATCATATTATATAATAACGTAACTAAAATAAATAGATAATAAAATAATGTATTGACATAAAAATTGTTAATAATTATTTAAATATAATAATTTTTTATTAATAAATTCAACTGTATCTGGGGATGATTAAAGTTAAAGAATTTTTCTTCACTGTGATGCTATAATGTACTCTTCATGTTATCCAACATCCAATTTTTTTTTTTTTCAAAGTTTTTTCAAGGCCTGATTATATTTTTACATATTTAATATTTTGCTTTCTCATTCAACATACAAGCCTATATCTATTTTTTCGTTCACCTAATATCTTATGTATCATTTTCTCCCAATTCCAAAATCCACTTTTTTCCATTGCCCACAAATGATGGTTTTTCCAATAGTTCGGGCGTGAGTTTGTGGACCTCGTGACTCATAATTTTTTGTTGACCAGTTCAACAGCAATCTCTACTGGAAATGGACACTCCGAGGGGTGGACTTCATTGAACTTTTCGCCTCCCCCGATGAGCCATCCAAGTTCTGTCAAAAGAAGCTCTTTGTCACTCGTTTCTGTTTCGCATGAAAGAAAAACTTGAACGACTCGAAAAGTGTCCGTGACGAATTTCCACTACGAGTTACCACAGCTAGCCTGGCGATCAGGCGTCATCCTCTCGCCTCGCAGGGGTCGTATCGTCTTGGCAAACATCTTCGTCGACTGGCACATTTTTAAAACGTCTTTAAGAGCATGACGAACACGCCACCGTCCACTTCGAAATTTCGAAACCACTATTCTCTCAAACGGCTGAACCAATCGGTATGAAATTTGTTGTGTGCATTCAGGACGATGCCACCGAGGGCCTTCTGCTCGCCATATTTGATAAAAATGTTTAATCCTTGAGAAATCGCAATTAGAAACCGAGAACGCGCTTCCGTCCACTTCGAAATTTTGAAACCACTATACTCTCAAACGGCTGAACCAATCGATACGAAATTTGTTGTGAGCATTCAGGACGATGGCACCGAAGTCCCCCCGGTCGCCATTTTGGATGAAAATGTTTTATTGTTGAGAAATCGCGGTTTAAAACGTTTCGACTATCTCTCTTGCACTCGTATGTCACGTGGTAATGTTCGACATGCCCTTCAGACCCTCTCTTCTCGTCTCTTCATCTCTCCTTTCTTCTACAGAGGAACATTGTCTCTCAGAGCATTACCGAATTTTTCCTTCTCGACCGCCCTCCCCCTTGGCCATTCAGTCAAAAATGAACTGGAAACGGATACTAGCTTGTACAACAGGTGGTGACTGTTGTACAGCCAGAAACTCACCGGGTTCATCCCACCGGTAATAAGAATGAAAACGATGCTGAAGAGAATGGCAAATACTTGGACACTCGAGAAGTGAACAACACGAAGTTGAAACCCGAAGGTACTGTTCAATCCAGAGCCCACTTGAAGAAGCAAGAAAAACATTTTTCCCTAAAACTCGAAAATCTCGTTGGATAAACTTCTCAGAAATGCTCGAGTGTCATTCATCAATCAGCCTTCATTGGCAAAAGTCATCCCCAACAGCCAGATTCTAGGAAAAATCTCTATTGAATAAAAACCACATTGTGCAATTTAAATATTCCAATTAATCGATAAATTGTAGACTTGTAATTCCTTAAACTAGTTTTTGAAATCGTTTTTTTCGAATCGAATGATTTTAAGATGAGCATTTTTAGTCGAGATTTTGGGAATCGAGATAAACGATTTTAAGATTGCGATTTTTTAAATTGTTTTTAGGATCAGAAGATTTTGAATGATTTCGAAATCAAAAGATTTTAAGGTTGATATCAGAATAAGATTGGAACTTTTGAAAGGTCGAATCGAGGACGAAAAAAAACAATTACATTTTTGCTTGAGGTAACCTTCTGGTGTCTGAGGTTCAAAACTTCACATAAATTTGAATATTTTAATAATTCGATAACTTGTGCATACAGAATTATCGTTCAGAACTGCCAAACCTATTTTGAACCTTTTCGATCATTTTTTCAAAATATTTGTACCTTCGAAAGGGCAGGTTAACATCAAGATGAAATCGTTACATAAACCCTTTTAGAAACTTCAAAATTTGTCAAAATTTTATTGTTGAAAATGAAAAAAAATTATGAAGAAGGACCCAAAATATATTGGAACCAAAGACGAAGAAAAAAAAGGAGTTGTTTGAATCGTTTCTTTGGAAAAATAAGGTCAGGAGCCTTCTTCACCCCAGTCTTTATCAAATGACGTGGAAACTCATGGCAAGCTTAGCCATCGATGTTGATAGAACCGAACCAAATTAACGAATCACCCGATTCAAGAGATCTTAAAAAAAAAAAAAACAAAAAACACATCGAAGTACCGAAGTGCCCTCTCGTGCTTTTCATGAAGGACAAAACTCTCGGGCACAAAGAAAAACTGAAAGAATTTCAAATTTAATAGGCTCAGAAATGTTTTCTCCACTACGAACTCGAATCGAGAGTACGAGGTTCTGCTCTCGTTTTAAACCCAACGTACGAAGCTTCGAGTCGATTCGTGTGTTGTTACGTTTCGAAATTTCAAGGGTTCTCCCTTGGAGCTCTTGACAGCGCGTACTCTTTCTTTCACGAAGGTTTCGCTTTTCCGAACGAAATTTGAATCGAGTCGTAAAAATATACGAAAAAAAGAAAAAAAAAGAACATAATGCCAAGTGTCCAGACCGGGTCGTAAATTTAAGGGGATTTTTCTGGTCTTGACGAAAATACGGAGGGGAACACTTTTGAGCACCCCTGTTTCAACGCGACAATGACACCCTGATATTTCGACGATTTTAAATGGCCGCTCTGTACCGGTCGTGCACCGGTAACAGATTTTTTTTCCATCGCTTTTTTTCGATGAATGGACCTGCATACGCGTGACGTGTATTCTTAGTCATTGGCATCCCAAAATCAAGATTTAATATTCATTTATATTGCACTCAGAGAAGCAGAATTCGCTTGGGCCAGTACTCGGATGGGTGACCGCTCGAATATTGGAATCGTAATACTGACTTTTGTCGTTTTGTCTTCAAGTTCTTCAAGGTTCAATAATTGATTTTCAACAGTGAACAAAAATTTGCATACCGGATATCGAGGGGTAGTTTTACGAATAGAGTTCTTTCGAGTACTTTGTAGATATAATGGGGTTTGAAATTGTCATTTTGATAATTAATTTCTGTTGTTTGTTGCGCCTCTGAGAAAATTTATGGTTTTTTATATTTAAATAATCGAGTTACCTTCGTACAAAAGTAAGGTAAATGACAATTAATAAATGAAATAGCCATACTGTACAATAATTTTTACGTAAAGAATTCATATTCAAATTTATAAATATTTTTTTATTTTGATGTCATTTCAATTTACATTTTATTCGATGAAAAAAACCATACATAGTAAGATCTTTAAATTTACAATAAACTATGAAAAACACTGTACATAAGACGAATAAAAAAAATGAATTATTTCGCATTGTTAATAATAACAAAAAAATATCATATAATATAATAACGCAACTAAAGTAAATAAATAATAAAATAATAAAACGACAAAAATAATAACTACGGTTGATTATTAAATGTTTTATAAATAAATCGAATTGTATCTGGGGATGATTGAAGTTGAAGAATTGTTCTACACTGTGATAAAATTAATTCTCATATTATATAACAACGAAACTAAATAAATAATAAAATAATAAAACGACTGAAATAATAAAAGCGGTTAATAATTAAATGTTTTATAAATAAATTCAATTGTATCTGGGGATGATTG
>JAPYZJ010001092.1:0-88656 GCA_030522765.1 Ophioninae sp. B BG-2022a | reverse complement strand
CCATTAGCATCGACCACCGTGCGAATGGTGTCTCTCCGGCCCACCCCCGTGTTTGTCCGTACACTCGAAAGGGAGTCGATGGGGTTTGGGGGTTGGGGGTTGGTGGTGGACTGTTTGACGGTGAACCAGCGCGTTTTAACTTCCACCCCGATCCACTCTTTCTCTCTCGTTCTCGCTCCAACGTTCGCTCTTGTTTTTCTCTATTTTCCGGTTTTTATACAGCCCGTTGCAAGACCGAGGTTACCCCGGCACTCGGAGGGCCGGGTTTCATCCCCCTCCCCCCGCGTCCATCCGTCCAGTTTAGCCTGGAACGAGCGCAACAAGTAGCAGATTATAAAAATCGCCCGGCGACCCCCACCCCCCTCCCCCGCTTCTCTACAGCCTCACTCATCCCTCGAGACCAACCCCAAACCCCAGCTTTGTACACGGGTGCGAAAACGGGACGGAAAAAAGTCCAAAAAAAAAAAAAACGAGAAAAGAAAGAAAAATGGAAAAGCTCGGGAAATGTACGAGCCAGAGGTAAAAAGCGGAAAGTGGCTGCAACGAGCGACCGTTTGCTTCTGGATATATCTATACGGATTTGCCACTTGGGGTTGAAAGGCCCTATTCGTGTGGCGAGCTAAACGAGTGTGAGGGACTCTTCTGTATCGAATGTGCTCGAGGGAGAGAGGGAGAGGGAGTGATTAGTAGGAATAAAGGGAGGAAAAGAGAGGGAAAAAAGAGAGATAAAAAGAGGGAAAGAGAAAAAAGAGAGATGATGATGATGATGATATGGTTTATTATATTTATATATTAACTTTCGGGCAAAAGAAAAAATAACAATTGAAAACATAAAACTTAAACCTAGCTTAACATGATAATAAGTACGGAATGATATAATGATAGCAATTTGAAGATAACAGAGTGAGAAAATAAAAATAGAGAATGATAATAATAATGCTAATGCTATATAATAAGGAAAACAAGAAAGAAAATAACAGTAAAGATGAGATAAAAATAAAGTAAAATAAAAATATAGTTAACCTAATGATTACAATGAAATAAAATAATCCGAAACTTCGAGAGAGAGAGAGCTAGAGAGAGATTGATTGATTGATTAAGTTTAATATGCTCTAGATAACTATTCGGGCAAAAATGAATGTACAACATGAATATAATGTAAACTTATACATAAATAGAAATAACTAATATAAACTAATCAGAGTACTTATGACTAAGATCACATACTAAGAGTAAGAATAAGGAATACAATAATACAAAATAAAAATAAAATAAACAGTAATTATGTAATATTAAAAATAGTGAATAAATCTATGCACTTGACCAAGCGCTAACTGATATTAATATTAATATTTTTATTAATATTTATATTTATATGTCTATTTATATTTATATTTATATTTATATTTATAGAGAGAGAGAGAGAGAGATTGATTGATACATTTTAATATGCCTTAGTAAACTAATCTGGCAAAAATAAATACAAAATAGAATGAAATACAAAAAATCATAACACAATATAGTAGTTAAGGTACAAAAATAAATTTAACTTACGACTAACTATAACTAAAAGTTATACCTAAATTAAACTATAACTAAAAGCTAGAGAGAGAGAGAGAGAGAGAGAGAGACAGAAAGAATGGAGAGAAAGAGAAAAAAGAGTGAGGTAGAAAAAGAGGGAAAAAAGCAAGAGTGTGAGATAGAGATAGAAAGACTAAAAAAGAAAACGATAACAGAGGGCCCTAGTGGGACAAAACGACAAAAAGAGAAATTCGCTTGTAACCGATAAAGATGCCATTTTAATGGATAGAGAACGAGCATGAATAGCCAGGAAAGGTAAAAGCTAGACAGAGAGGCGACGTACACATATGGGTATAGATATATACATTCACGATTATACCTGTGGTCTCTCACCTCATGGGATGTATTTCCTCTTTCTCTCTCTTAGCCTCTCTTCACCCTCTCTCTTTTCCTCTTCCCCAACCTTTCCCTCTCTCTTCCTCTTTCTCTCTCTCTCTCTTCGGATCACTCGTTTTCCTATTCCACGTGTATATATTCCCATGTGTGTCCCTCTCATCCCGTTCGTTGAATACCGACTCCATACTCGCATACGAAGAGGGACGGTGCGTGTGAGCGTGATTTACATTACACGGGACGTTGAATCTTTCTCTCCCTCATATGCCTCCCATATGAAACAGTCGAGTGAGTGTACTCGTGGGTTCACGCGCTCGTGTGTGTGCAACGCACTGCACCCTATCAAAGTGCAACAGTGGGAAAGCCAAACGCCCGATTCTCTCGTCAGTGCGTCGCCTCCAGCAAAAATAATGCCATATTACCATTTTCAAAAGTACTCTTCATTCGTCAGGGTCCCGGGATTATAGGGTTTCTTGTATGGGGCACTTCACTTTGAAACAAAATATCAATAACGGAAATACAAAAATATGATTTTTGGACGTTTTGCGATTTTGGGTTTTTTTATGAAATATGACTTTTTTGCATATTGGTGAAAAGACGATTTTTATTTTTTTTTATCAAACGTTTTTTCAACCCTTTTTCGATGTTTGAAAGATGCTTTCATCAATTGTTGGAATATCATGTAAAACGATTTTATTCAAATTGTATGTGTTGTTTTCTAAAATGATCTTTTTCAAAAATGTAATTTCGAAGATTGGAGCTTCGTCGTCCATTGTGTGGAAAAAAATGAATATTAAAAAAAGTGTTCTGTACTTAAAAGTATATCGATTAATTTATAAAAAAAAGTTAAATTCTTTTTATTATAACTTCAACAATTTTCGATACGAATTTTTTCTGAAATAGCTCATGCTTTTAGGAAACCCCGAGAATCGGAGTCTCTAGAATTCTTGATGATTCGATTTCACATAAAAAATTGTCAATATTCAAGAAAACTTGGATTTGAAAAATCAGCTATTTCTCTCCTACTCACATGTCACGTGGTATAGTTTCGAAATCGAATTTTGTGTAAAAATATTTACGTTTATCGTATTTTGAATTTGAGAAGATTTAAGATTCGATGAATGTTTAGATTGTGCAAGAAAGAGGCAATTTACATCGCATTTGTATATATAGGTATATATATGAATATGCATGTATGTAGGATTCTTATCGATTAGTGGGGAAATAAATGAGGGTGGCCTTGATGAGAATAGCTCCTCCAACCATACACAACCCAGCGCATCGCGTCGATACGAAACATTTTAATCGCGAAACGATCGTCGAACCCCATTTCCATCTCGAAATCTTTCTTAAAATATTTTTCCACCCCTTATGGAATGATTTATTTTAAAACACTGAAATATGTAATTATGGATTTACAGCCAATATATTGAACGGAAGTACAAATGGTTTTTACATTAACAATAACAGAAATCATATAGGAAATTGGATTCACGGTTTCATCTCGTTTGGAGTGATTTTTAAAACACCTTAAGGGATGTTTTTTTTTTCAAAAACTTAAATTCCCTAAATTTATAACCGATATGCCAAGCAAGCATTTCAATGGTTTTTTGAATTTGTAAACAACAGGAATCACGTAGGAAATTGGATTCTCGATTTTATCTCGTTCTGAGTGATTTTTGGAAAAATCCCCTTAAGGGATGATTTTTTTCAAAAAGTGATATATGGAATTCCGAATTTATAAGCAATATGCTAAGCAGGAATATTTATAGTTTTCCAATGTAGAAACAATAGGAATCACATAGGAAATTGTACTTACGATTTGAATCCGTTAAATGTTGATTTTTCAAAAACGGTGATACGCGTCATTCTTATGGTTCAAGAAAACTACAAAATACAAATATACATGGATGAACCGTTACAAAATAGCAGAGTTATGTGCATATTCCATTTTAGCCCATTAAAAGGAGAGTTTTCAAAAAATCGTTGTTAAATGGTGCCATCATCATAGTCCTCTTTTGGTGAAGACTGTTCAGCAATCTTCAAAACATAAATTCAATAAAGCAACTTATTTTAACATTACTTTTTTCAAAATTTGGGCTATTACCACCAATATTTCGAAAGAAAAAAAAACCATATTGTTCTATTCTTGCATTGTACACGGGTAATCGAAAAATCAGTGTAAAAATGGTTTTCAGATTTGAATACGATTTCCAAATCCATCCTTGTAATCTGTTCATCAAAATATCTACAATCCAAAAAAAAAAATCACCAAATCCCCCAAAAGTAATTCCCAAAAATCATGCGTTATATCTAAACACCTAAGTGCTAAAAAAAATCATCAATATAAACGTGATTTCGAGGACATCAGTATGTGAACTCCAACATAGCCGCAAAACCGTGTATCGGCATGGCAGCGAATAATCTCGCGATACATGGTCGACATAAAATTGGCAAGATCAGCGAGAGTTGCGGTTCCGAGCGATTCGGTTGGGCGAACGAGAAAATAAATTGAGACGTGGGATCTACGAATCTGCGCTGAGGCGTTCGTAGATTCGTCGAAAATCACGATTCTCCACCATCGTTTTCCCGGTTGCGTCCATCTTTTTTACTCTTCTTCCCCCACTCCATCGGATGTATTTTTTGCTTTTGTTAACGTTTTATTTTATCTTTTTTCTTTATACCACTATATATATATATACATATATATATAAATCTATATATCATTCCGTGGGGACGGAATCCGTTGCCCGGCACCCAGTTCACTATCCGTCC
The DNA here is from genome assembly GCA_030522765.1 of Ophioninae sp. B BG-2022a. Taxonomy (NCBI): domain Eukaryota; kingdom Metazoa; phylum Arthropoda; class Insecta; order Hymenoptera; family Ichneumonidae; species Ophioninae sp. B BG-2022a. The sequence continues at coordinate 83,967 of JAPYZJ010001092.1, read as the reverse complement.
ACCAGGGGGGGCGTTCCCGCCAATTTTAGACGCTTTTCCGTCCACTCTTCCCCCCTTTTTTTTCAAAACCACCATTTTTCGTTTTTTGTGATTTTTTTTCTTCTGCTTTCTCGTTATTCTTCCGCAGCGTAGGTAGCTCGCGAGCGTGCCTCGGTCGTTGGGATTTTATTTTCGAGGGGAAACTCGCGAGAACATACAGAGGGGGCAAAAGATGGCGGGAGGGGGGGGGGGAGAAAATCTTATTTTTAGTCTCTCTCTCGTTCTAGAAATGCAAACGTCTCTTCCGTACACCCAACGAAAATGTGTGTGTTTCGGCATCACGTGTACCTCTTCCACAGCCCTTACCCCCCCCCCCCCCCCCCCCCCCCCCCCCCCCCCCCCCCCCCCCCCCCCCCCCCCCCCCCCCCCCCCCCTCTTCATCGTCGTCCCGTTCGTCGCTCCAACCCCTTCCAACGTATTCCCGAAGCAAATGTGTGCTCTACCTTTTTCGCTCGGTCGCGGTCTCTTGGCAGAACTTCCAAAACATTCTTTGCTATAAGCGGCGAACGATTTTGCGGGTACGAGCTTTTCCGTGTGGCGCGAACGGCCACCTATCGCTTGACCGTTTTACGGCGAATTTAGATTTTCCGCGGATTCGATGATACAAGCGAACCGGATATTCGTGGGGCTTCTACGAATCGATCGATTGTGTGTGTGTTTTGGAAAAACTTCCGAAAAGCGTCTACCGTCGATTGATCTGAAATTTTGTATGATAACGTATTTTTGTCTTCTTATCATGAATATCGTAACGAAATTTGGCGCAAACGACATTTTGAATATAAAGAACGGAGGAGAAAGTCTGTTCTTTCGATATGGATTTATTAAAAAATTATGGTCTAAATCGGCTAGGAATACGCGATTATGCGATAGGAACCCAAACTAACCCAAACAAATCCGAAGAAATACACACACAGACTTACTCCTTCGTTTTTCATAGTCAAAATGGCGTTTGGGTTAATTTTCGTTGCGATATTCGTGATAAGGAGGTCAAAATATGTTATCATACCAAATTTCAGATCGATCGACGGTATGCGCTTTTCGGAAATAGACCCGTGTTTTCTTATATATAATTTTTTAATAAATTTTAGTCAAACATGTTATGTATATTTTTATATATATTTATTTATATATATATATATATATATATATATATTTCAAATATTTTATTTTTCAATATTGAGGGTAAAAATTAATTATTAAATAACGAATTGATAATAATATTGATAATTCGCAAATGCCTATATGATTATATAAAATTTTCCTAGAATTACTTTTTTTTTAATAATTTACTTTTTTATATACATTATTTATCGCTTTTACGTCTTTATGTTTATATATTGTACGTAAGTTGATGCACATGCAGAAAAAGAGTAGAGAAGCCAAAGCAAGTTGGCGAACGTATAAGAAGGCAAAAGAAACGAAAAAGTGGGAGCAAAAGAGGGTGGCCTTGATGAGAATAGCTCCTCCGACTGACCATATAGCCCGGCGCATCGCGTCATTACGAAAAATTTTAATCGCGAAACGATTGTCGAATTTTGTTTCCCATTCGTAATACTTTTGTTATCGGTTATGCTGAAGTGCACCAAAAAGAAAATTGGTAAATCTCCATTTAAATATTCGTTTTCGGTACAAGCGATTTTTTTTCTTTTCAAAGTTAGGGCTAGGGCTGTTGTAGAATTTTCAGAACGTAAAGAATTTTGAAAAAAGCATATTTTTTCTAATAATGATTTTTAAAAATTTTTGTTTTGATCGAAGATATTTTGGTGTGAAAGTAATATTTTCATTATACTTTTGGACTTTTTTGGGAGTCATTTTGGAGAATGATAAAAAATACGCGAAAATTTTATTATGAAAGACAACGTGATTTATCATGATTATGATTTTTTAAGATTCTTCATTTCATTTAATTTAGGCAATATCTTCATATTTTTTATTAAATTTTGTAATTTTTTATAGTATTAAAATGAAATATGAAATTAAAATTGAGTTAAAATTGAAATTTAAATGATGGTTGAATAGAAAAATAAAAACAAGTTCATTCCTATTAATATTTATTATTTTAACTAGAAATGTTGTCAGAAATAAAATTGATATTAATTACAAACATTTGCAAAAATTAATCAAATTCAATTCAATGAAAAATTGAAAATGACCATGAAAAATAAACCTTTCTTCGCAATTATTTAATAACGATTTCGAGGAATTCAAACTTTTCATTAGGGAACCCGAAGAAAATTTAATTTGTTGTAATGTGGAATAAGCACATGAGTATTTGCGTGTATGTATTTGTATATTTCTGGGCTTTCCGGGTGGGTGGTCTCTCCACGTGTGCATCGGAGTTGCGACTTTCCCCCAAACGTTTCGCGTACGTCCGGTACGATGATGAGGTCCCAAGGGTGCCCCACGTTTACAGGCTTTTGCTGTTGAGACTGGAGTTGGGCTGGACTCCAAACTCCATGGGGAATGCGGTCGGAAAAGCTTCCACGAAAATGCTAAAAGTTCAGGTGCAGAATTTAATCACCGGTGTCTCTCTGATAACAAGCTCTTGATCAGTACATTGGTAGTCAGACATCTAATAAAAAAAATCATGTAAAACTCCAATTAATTTACAGAAAATAAAAATTGAAATAAAACGTCGTAGAACTGATTGTTTCGTGAAAATATTTCTAAAAACTTGTTTTTGTAATGCTACTGTCATGATAGAAACAGAAGTACAAAAATTACAAAATTAATTGCACAATTACGAAATTTTGCAATTAATACGACAAAAAAGAAATTGAAGAAATTTATTTAAAAATACCTGAATGCTTGCACGTTTAAAAAAATTTTTTCTAAGTTTGATAAAATCTTGAAGAATTTTTTCGAAACGCTGGAAAGTCTGGGAAAAATTTGAGAGTTTACGAATTGCAATAAGATTTTTTTTAATATTCGAAGACCGTCATCGACACATTTAAAGTTGACTATTTATTTATGAATTTATAATAATAATAACAACTTTATTCGACAGAATAATAAAGAAATATTATTAATCAATATTAACATTTCATTATTCTCCATTTAATGTATTAATAATAATAATAATAATAAATGTATAATACACTTTCTTCCTTTTTCTTTATTTAATATGCTAACAATAATAATAGTAATAATAATTGTATAATAATTTTTTTTCATTTGATTTATTTAATGTTTTACCAATAATAGTAATAATTGAATACTAAAACGTCTTTTTTAACAAAAAAGGGCGTGTATGCTATATAGTAAAAATAATTTGTTATTTCTTTTTTTTTACAATTTTGCAACGATTAAATGACGGAACTTGCATTCGAGTAGTCTGACCTATACATCCCTTTCCCCTTTGCGTGCTCATCGACTATATCTCTCATCCCCAATGGTAGCCGGTAATTTCGAAATTCGTCCGTGCCGACCGTTGATCCGAAAGGCCACGCGCTCTCCGCGAAGCAGATAAATTCGATGGCGAAGATGGAGAGCCGCGTCGAGCTTCGCTCTCGTCAGATGCCAGCATCGGACTGTGTCAATGTGCGTTGCTGCAAATCTGGAGCAAAGTTTGCTGTTTTACCCATTTCCTACCCTTAATCATAATCGGATCTTTCGTGATCGAAAAAAACCCAAAAAAAATCAGTGAAAAAAATTGTAGATATTAATTTGCAGTATCAATGAATGAACAAACAATTTACGAGATTCATTAACCTCAAAAAAATGGGGAACCCTTTTTTCCATCAATTTCGTTGGCCCGAGTCTCGCAATGCGTAAAAAAAAATCTATGACGTTTTTTTTTAGTTGCACCCGTGTTTTTACAACCCCTATCTTGCCTTTTTTCACTACATTTTTTTACGACCCCTTCCCCCTCTTTTTATTTGATTTTTTTTAAAACCCCGTCCCCCTCTTTTTATTTGATTTTTTTACAACCCCTTTCCACCCCTTATCACCTGATTTTTTTACAACCCTTTTCTTGCCCTTTTTGTGTTTTCTTTTTCATCAACCCCCAAAGGGTGGATCAGGGGTGAACAAGTGATGGTGAATTGTGTTTATGCTTGAAAAAAAAACGGCTTTCCAAGGGTGAAAAAAAAATGGCGGATCCAGAATCACCGGTGAGGGTTGTGCTATTAGGGTCGTGCAGGGGTGAAAAAAAAGCAAGTGCCACCCCACAGCACGCGTGCCTCATACGGTCACCCCAGAAGAGGCAAAAAAAATTCCCTGGGTGTCACCAGCTTGGGTGAGGGTTGCAAAAACTAGTATCCGTGGTTCCGGTTTCTTTCGAGGCCTGAAGCGTGCCAGGGGTGGGTTTTTTTTTGTTTTCTTTTTTTGTTCACTGGGACACGAACCTTACCCCGAGGCATGTGTCGTCACTCGGAGGGGGTTGGCAATGGGAAGGGCGGTGACTCGATTTCTGTGCTGGTTACACGCGTCGAGGATCGCGTGTGCCTTCACATAGGGTAGGTCAACCCTCCTGCTACTGTTTTACACTTGCTCGTTTCGTTTGAATAAATATATGTATATATGTATATAATTCTGCAAATTTTTCCATCGAGCTCCACGTCTCCTTTCCATGTGCAGCTCGGCCTATTTTTCCCCCTCCTCGAACCCTTACTTTTCACCCCCTCACGCTTCTACTTCTATGTCCAACCCCCTAAGGACGAACACAAACGATGCACTCCACCCCCTCGCTCGTATAACCATTCGTTTGAATGGACTTTTTCACTTTAATGATTTTTTTGCACTAGATATTTTGTTTCTGGTATTTCTGGGTTTTTTGAAAAAAATAATAGTTTTCTTTTTGGTATATCGATCGCTATTTTGGTGTGGAAAAATTTTAGACCGACAAAAAATGATTTTTTATACGCTTAAAAAGTATATCGGTTTTTCGGAGTTTTTCATTTTTAGAAAATATGTATTATCGTTTTTTTTTTATTTTTGCATTCAAAGATATTTGGATTTTTTGGACCGAGAATTTTGCAAGGTGAAATGTGGTTTAATTAGAAAAGTATAGCAAGTTTTCAACGTATAAAAAACGATAATATATATTTTCTAACAATGAAAAACTCCGAAAAATCGATATACTTTTTAAGCGTATAAAAAATCATTATTTGTCGGTCTAAAATTAATCCACACCAAAATAGCGATCGGTATACCAAAAAGAAAACTATTATTTTTTTCAAAAAACCCAGAAATACCAGAAACAAAATATCTAGTGCAAAAAAAATCATTTAAGTGAAAAAGTCCATTCAAACGAATGTTACGAAATACTTTTTTGAATTTGATATTTTTTCGATTTTCGATTTTTTTTGCTCGACTGAAAAAATATTATAAAATATGATAAATGAAAAACCGAATAAATAATGTATCAAAAATTGTAATGAAATATAATAAATGAAAAATCAAATAAATAAAGTATCAAAAATTATGAAAAAATATAACAATATAAATATAAATAATACATTAGAAAAGTATATAGGTATATAAAGATTCACAAAGTGGTTTTCTGAAAGAGAAAGACGATTTTTTTGATCCCTCAACATCAAGACACGTTTCATCAGGGATTTTGCTATTACGAAAGCTTTCGATGCTCGAGTACCATGAACTTTCCTTGCCCGAAGAAGACACGAGACCTTGATGAATGATCCATGAAGCCGAAGAGACGCCTGAAATAATATCATCAATTATAACTGCTCGGTTTCGCATCACCGCCAGGTACTACCCGGCTCCCATTATACCCTCGATCATGAGCCCACATATGTACATCCAAACTCTCTCTCTCTCTCTCTCTCTCTCTTCCTCTCTTTCTCCATCGCGACTTCGTGATGGAGAGAGAACTTTTCTCATGACCAATTTGGCCAATGACCTTAGGGCCTCGCCAAACAGAATCCCCGAAGCCGTCAATTATTTTTCGTTAAAAATAAGTATTTAATAAATTAATTTTATCGTCAGTCGAATCATACTTAAAATCGTACTTTAAAAAGATGTCAAATTTTATATTCGAGAACGATGTGAAAATTAAGCTTATGTTTTTTATTTTTTTGTAAATTCAGTTAATAATAACTCGTATGTGTATAATACAATAATTGCATATGCAAAAAATATTAAATTTTAAGTTTCTTTTAGAAAAGAAGTTATTAAATTAAATTAAATTAATTCAGTAATCAATTTTATTAATTCCAAAAAAAAAAACTTTAAATTATTACTAAAATAGAATAAAAATCTAATTTATACGTAAATAATTTTATTGAAAATAATAATTATCATGAAAATTACGTAATATTTTTATTGAAAAAAAAAATCTTTTGTAAATACCAGCATGTTTTTTAATAATTGGTTTCTCCAAAAAAAATATTTTCTACTTTAAAATAGTTATTCAATTTTATTGTTAAAAATTCAAGCTGCAAAGTACATCGATTTTTAACTCGAATTATGCAGACTTAGAAAAAATCGCTTGAAAAAAATCCACAAAAAAGAGTCATTCATAAAAAATATTAGCAAAATTCCCAAGCTTTAGATAATCGAAAAACTAGTGGAGCATCGATGTGCCGGATCTCCCATAAATTCGAGTTAAAGTAAAAGCTTGTAAAAATCGTTGGAATCTGGTTTGCTCGTATAATGAATACGAGAGAGCGTAAATTTCGAAAGGGGAATCCACGTGACGAGGATACGAGGGCTAACGAATAAAAAGTGAATTTCACGAGAAGCCTGTACACTTATTCGCTTATTCGTATGGGATCAGAATGCAAATGACGTTGGACGGTAACGTCGGGTGTTCCGCAATCATACGAACAACCCTCTCGAGTCCATCCTTTCCAAATCTTTGCCACGTTTACCCGGATCCACTTTTCTCTCTCGTCCTTTTTTTTCGTCCTCCAACCCCTCCCCCCTCCACTCTTTTCCGTATCCCAAGCTCGAGCAATTTTTTTTTTGCCGCTCATCCACTCGCTGCCTTCTTGTTTATTTTTTAATTAAGCCTACTACCCTCTATGCCACGGGGGTGGGTTTCCCTTTCGGATTCAAGGGAGAGAAAAAGAGAAAGACGAGGGCTGAGTTCTTCAAGCCCGGTTGAGGCTTGGCAAGCTGAGGATTAAAAAAGGTCTCTCGGAGTTATTAAGCTAATAATGCGTCCCGGACCCCTGCATTACCGGCGGAGCCCGTGACCGTTCTTTCCTATAAAAAAAAACGGTCGAGAAAAAAAAACGAAAAGGAAAAAAAAAACAAAAAAAAAATGTGGGATGAGGATTGGAAGAAGAGGAAGAGTGAAAAAGTGAGATAGACAGGTACACCCAGAGGAGTTAAATTCCCGAGCGATGTTTATATATAGTAGCAAAAAAAAAGATGGGGAAAGGGTGAAAAAGGGTATGAGAAAGGTCGAGGCAAAAAATCAGTTGGGCACGCGCTCACACGCCTCGGCTTTCGTTCCTCGCATCCCCAACACTCCATATAAGCCCGGTCGACTCGTATGACCGAAGGGAGTATGGGTCGATCGGTTTCTCATCAATCCGAGCACTCGCTCGTAAAGCCCGCAAAAAAGAGGAAGTCGAAGAGAAGAAAAAAAAAATACAACGGGATGGAAAGGACAAAAAGTAGAGGAATTCGTGAAGGGCAAAGAAGAAAACAGAGGGAAAAAAAAAGGAGAGCTAATGGGCTACCTGAAGACTCGTCCCTTTCATCGCTGACTCTACGCACACTAACATCCTCGTTCAACCGCAGAAACCGAACGAGAACCAAAGAAACCCGCAAACATCGTGTAAATACCGTAATTTAAAAAAATACAAAAAAACTGGGGCTAAGGGGAGAGGGAAATAAAGAAAACAGCAACACAAGCAACAGCCAAAGGACCAACTTTTGTTTCGAGTGGATTCAGTGCGGTTGGCAGAAATCGACCACTCGTTAATCGAGAAAAGTCGAGATTCCCACCAATTGGAAAAGGGGATTGAATTTTTTTGTACAGGGAAGGATATGGCTCCTGGTATGGGGATTTTTTCCATATTTGGGTTAAAACTAGATTCCACTTTGAGTACTCGAAAAAAGCTACTTTTGTGGATTTTTTAAAAATGAGGTTATTAATTAAGATGTTGATGTAGGGTTTTTTAGGTTTTTGAATACATTGGTGAAATAAATTTAAAAAAAGGTTTGTCAAGATTGAAGAGATAAGGAGCACGATTGAGAAAATAAATATTTCGAATATTTGTTAGAGAAAAATAAAAAGTTATCATATTTTGAAAAAACCTCGTATTTATCAAGCCTTACTTTTTTGAAAATAAAATATTTGCTTTTTTTTTGTTTTCATTGACGTGTCGAGTATTTGTGTCTTTCAGAGTATCGAGTTTGTAATTAGTGAGTAACGTAAATAACCATATGCAATGAGAAAAAATAAAATCTTCGTATAATGAATAATAAAAAATAATCGGTAGATATTTCCGTGATCATAAAATATCAATTGAAACAAGTATAGAACGTGTCTCAATTTGGCGGAGAACAGTTGAATGTTTTATTTCCTGAGGAATTCTTCCCATCGGTTTTTTTTTTCAAGCGGAAATTCATACGAGGAAGCAAATTTGATTTACTCGAAATCCCAATGAATGTCAACCTTCGAGTCTTTTCCGTGTATTTAAAAATTCGATTAATATTTTAACTTTCAAAACGGATTGACACGCCATATTTTTATCACTGTGCACCGACGAAATAAGAAATCCCGAAACTGTTATCTCGAAGGTTTCGACGATATCCAATGTGTGGAGCTGTTTTTGCTTTTTTTTTCGTTCCTGTTTTATATTCACGGTTTCCAATATACCTCGAGGCAATCTGGTCTTGAAAGGTATCAGATATCCGATAAATAAGCTTTACCGACAAGAACCGAGAACGAGAGTTCTTCCGAATATCCTTTAAGATTATTTTATTTTTTTTCGCTATTTTTTGTTACCGCAAATTGAAATATTTATTTTCAAATGGAACAGTGATTTTTAAACTTGTTCAAAAATAATTTCTTCTCCCTCAATTACGAACGTTTTTTTATAGAAACCGGTGTAAATTTACATTGAACCATTTTTTATTTTCAAACAAATTACAATTAATTCGTTGTTTTTTTCATATCTCAAAATAATTTTGGAGAAATTTTTATTAAACCGTCAAATTACAAGTTAAAAAAAAGTTCGATTCCATAAAACCGTTGTTTTTTGAATTAATAAAATTAATAAGATAAACTATCGAATAAAAAACATTAGCTAAAGCATTTTAATGTTTCGAGGTACAATTCCTCAATTACAAATCGTATGAATGATTTTTTTGAATTCACTGACAATATAATATACGAAAACAAATGTAACGTTTTACCTACATACCCAGATATTAAATGAATGAAATGAAACGAAATTATATTATTCCTAATAAACCCAATTCAAATCAAATAACTCAAAATCGAATACAATCAAAATCAATTTCATCCGCAAATTTGGATAAAGCAAAAAAAACCTAGTTTAAAAAAAAACCATTGATACCATCAAGATTCCACCAAGTCTAAATAAAACCTGACGTTTCCAGGTGTGACTCGATGTAACAAAAAAAAAAAAAAAAAAAAAAAAAACATCCAGATGCATCGAGGTCTCGAAAAACAAATATAAATTCGTAAAATATTAATACGACGAGCGATGGTACAAGTTCGACGCTAGGGTAATTTTTAGCGAACCGGTGGTATGAAATTTCCGAAAATATAACGCCGGTCCGGGGGGGGGAGGGGGGTTTGGGTTTAATCAAGATATACGTATATGGAGGTATGAATTATCGAACGGGGTAAGAGCGTCGCAATAAGAATGGCGGTCGTCGAGTGGCGTTGGAAAGAAGAGACGATGGGTATGGAAAGTGGCTCGAGATGGAGGTCGGAGGGTTGGAAGGTGGCAAGGAAAGGAAGGGGGGTCCAAGGGGTTGTCGTAGGAGGTTGAAAGAAGCTTCGCGTTTGTATTCGTTCTTGGTGAGAAAGGGAGGAAGGTCCGCGAGTGGTCGTCGCAGAATGTGGAGAAAGATGAAGAGAGAGAGAGAGAGAGAAAAGCCTGGAGGCCTCTTCATCCCTCTATTTCCCTCTCTTTCTTTCTCTCTCTTTCTCTCTCCCTCTTCGTTCGCACTCTTTCTCTCCTCCCCGACTTTCCCTGGTCGTCGTCATCTCCGGGGCGATTTTCCGCGGCACCTCTAAGAGAAGGGGCCAATGAGACGCTGGGCGTCGGTATTGATCCGAGGCGTCGTCCAGGAGACGCCCGCTCCAAGACGCCCGGCTTCGGGACTGCCGGTGCTCGCGTGTGTTCCTCGACTCCTCGGCTGCCCGGCTTTTCTCTACCACGCGACACACACACACACACATTGCTCCTTTTGCACACTTTTGTGCCATCTACTGGTAGATCGGCTAGTAAATACCGGAAAGTACCTACCAGGGAAAGAAACAGGTCGAAGTCGAAGAAAAAAGGGCCGGAGAAAAACTAAGATTCGTTATCAGCCGAAAAAACAAACGACCAATTTTTTTTTTGGCTTTTTTGTCTTTGAAAGTGGGAGTCTGAAGATGGCTTGGTGATTCGTTCAAATCGCATCTTGGAGACTCGTGAAAATAAACAATGTTTTTAACTGGAAAATACGGCGGAATAAAACAGTTTTGACCTTGAAGACACCGGGAGACGAAAAAGTTCGGTTCTTGAAGACATGTCCAAAAAAGAGATGTTTCGAAAAGAAAATTAAAGGTCGTGACTCCCGCAATGATCAACCTTATTTTTTTTTGCTTTTTCGTCCTTGGAGGTAGGAGTCTAAAGGTGGCTTGGTGATTCGTCCAAATCGCATCTTGGAAACTCATGAAAATAAACAATGTTTTTAACTGGAAAATATGGCGGAATAAAACAGTTTTGACCTTGAAGACACCTCGAGATAAAAAAGTTTAGATCTTGAAGATATGTCCGAAAAAGAGATGTATGAAAAATAAAGTAGAAGGTTGTGACCTTGACGACAGATCGGAACAATGAAGTCTTGATCTTGAAGACTCGTCAGAATAAAAATGGTATTTTTAAAAAAATGTCAGGATAAACGTCAGGTAAAAATGGTGTAGGAAAACCTTTCGCTTGAAATCCATCAGGGAAGCGTTGGAACTTTATCCTAATTTTTCGATAGTCAAATATTGTTTACGCATACGTTTGTGTATATATACATAAACAGGAGGAGTTATTTATAGAAATTCATATCAATAAAATAGATATTCCGTCTAATCTGCGATTAAAAAATTTCCCTTTTTATTCAAAGAATTATTGAGAAGAAAACGTCAAATGTGAATTATTTATGAAAACAGAAGTGTATTAAGTGTGTAAGTATACGCGTTTTGCTAAATTGAGAGTTTGACAAATAAATAATATTTTTCCAAAGAATTCTTTTCGATTGCTTATTTCGAATATTCAGAATAATAGTTATAATATTAAATAAAATATTTTAAAGAATATCTTTTTTGAAATATTTTCTTACGTTCCCATAAATTTTTAATATTGTTTTTTTCGTTCTCAAATCTCAACGTAAACGACAACAAATGAAAAATTGCAATTAATTATTTAAGGTAAAAACCAAATCCGGTATCCAACAATTTCATGTGCATTTGATAACAATATTAATCAAGTACGTTGTGCAGAAATCTGACTACGAATTTTCTTTACTTATGGAATCAGTGATAGTCTACAAGAGAAAATATTTTTTTAAATATTAAAAAATATTAAATCTTGAACCACAAGTGACTTAGGAGCTTGGCAAATCGACTGTTTTCCCATGAGCGACCGTGTCAAGTTCACATGTTCATAATTACTGAATTATTTGGTGAAAAAATCGAAAATAATTAATGGATTGTTAAAATTATATATAAATAATTACTATCAATACTATAAATTACACAATTGTAAGTTTAATTTCATTATGAATAATTACAATTAAATAACTATCAATAATTGATGTATTATTATAATTGCATCATAATAATATATAATTGTATTATAATTAATGTATTATTCTATCAAGAACTATCATACCTCAAATTTTCAATAACTTTATCGATTTTTAAATATCTATACAACAACACCTTAATTACTCGAAATTGGAATGAAATTCAAATGCGGATCGAAGGACCGTAAAAACATTTTACCTTTTTACAAAATCGAGTCGAAAAACTGAGCCAGCCATTAGGATCGAGGCGAAAACCGTGATGAAAAACTGAGACGAAACAGGGGTCGAAAAACGCACGCACGCGAACAAAATTTAAGGAAAGGGGTAGCTAGTGTCACACCTGGAAGATGCTTCGGAGGGTGGCGTTGCAAAATCGTTGAAATTCCGTCGCGACAAGTTTGCACGTTGGCAAAAAGACGTGACGAAAAAGAACAAAAAGAAAAAAAAAACGAGAGGAACGTTGAGGTGGTTACGCAAGAAGGGGATGAAAGGGGAGTCCTGTGGGGTTATTCAGGGGGTGAGCCATGGATATACTTGAGCACTAGTCTTCCCTCCCGCCTCCTGACTCTTTCTCTTTCTGCACACAGATTATACTTACGGCTCGCGCTCCATTAGATATTAGGATATTCCGAAGAAACGCATTCAACCCCTAAACGGATCGGGGGGTGAGATTTGTCGGTATCGTCAAAGTTGGAGGCGAAAAAGAGATGAGAATTACGAAGGATGGGAAAAGCTCGAAGATTCAGTAGAGTTGGGCATGGACCAGGTGTGGTAGAGCGAAAACGCTAGGGGGTTGAAAAGGTGAAGTAGCCATCCTTTTATTTTCCTTCAATTTCCTTCCTTTCAAGCTATTCCATCAAGCTTTCCATTAATATTAAAACGGTAGCGCACGCGTAGCCGAGAGTCGTTTCAAAGGTGGTGGAATTCGAAGAGGGAGGTGGGAGGGGGGTGGTAGTTGAGGACGAGAAGGGCTGAAGGATTGAGAGGGTGGCCTGGGCGGACCTGCCACGTCTTGCGAGGAAAACCCACCCGTCTATACACAGACGCTATTTTCCATCTCGTTTTATTCACTCGCCTTAACCCTCTCGAGCCAGCTCACCTTTCTCGTTTCATCCCTCTTACGTTTTGCCACCCCGTTTGCCGGCACTCTCTCATACACCCTCGGGAGCTTCCTCCAAGGCGAACGGCTAGGTGAGACCGTGCGATGCCCCGGCTGTTTGGCTCGTTTTTCATCTTGATCTTCTAGAGTTACCAATTTCAACTGGCTCCTCTATCACGGCTCCTCCGGCTGCAGCTCCCTCAGCACGCCCCTTTTTCTACCCCGGTGCAACTTCCGAAAACCCCTGGCATCGACCAACGACCCCACGCCAACTTTCTTACGCGTTGAACGATCGCTCTTTTACCCTCTTTTCTCATGTATCCCTCCAGACGTGTCTTTCACGGGTCCTCATAGGATCGCCTTTTGACGTCATGCAGTTTTGGGGGTGTCTTCTGATGAAGCTTAACGAAGTCTGGAATCCCCCAAAGGCCATCTCGAAAAGGGCATCTTTGTTGCCTATTGGAATAAGGAAATAAGAAAAGACGAAAAGTGGTGTCGTCAAGTGAGGTTTTGGAAAATCCACGTTTGGTCGGTTCCAATCCTCTGTAGCTGGAATATTTTAGCCTGCGTCCGTTTCTGAAGACTCAGCGAGAAAGACTCCGAGGACTGGAGTCGTTTATGGTAAAAGAACATGGCGAAACGTTCTTTGTGGTCCATTGGAATAGGGCAATAAGAAAAGTGGGAAAATGGTGTCTTCAGCGATCTAGAAAGATCCTGATGAGAATGATGGTTAGATTCATGACCCATATTTCTTGTGGTCTCAATAATGACGAGGATTAGAGGCAACCTTATTGGATGTTAGGAATTAGAATATCGCTGATGCTGCACCACAAACGGATTTTTGGATTTTCCAGCTTTGACGTTCTTTCAGCGTCCTAGAAGATCGCGATCTAGATCAGGCACTTGGTTATTGACGTTGCTCCTTATCACGATTTCTTCGTCCTCCAGTGAAGAAGAGATTAGTCCTTTCTAACATCATTATCAGTATCATTATCCAAAAATCATTATCCTGAAGATTGCCTCCTTCCAGAGACTTCCAAATTCAAAGGGACCAACAAAATGCCTTTTGCATTGTTGGTTACAATCTACCCTAATAATAGTCCAGCCTAGTCCCTAGAATTTCGATTTCTCTAGGAAATTCAAGTTTGGAAGATCCAGGGTCCAAAATCGTCGTCAGATTGGACCTGGCTCGTCCACGCTAGCTTAAAATGACAGCATGGTCAGTTCTAGGTTAGATTTTATTTGCAGCTTTCCAGGCTAGGATTACCTTGTCAAATTGAATGCGACGTTGCCGATCGACGATAAACATCGCTAGGGTCGACAATGGTGTCCAGTAGAGGACTGCGCTACGTTAAATAACGAAAGGGCGGTTGTCCAAAAATCGTGAGAACGTTTCGTAAAACCGGTAATGGCACAATGTCATTTCTATCCGAAGGTAGAACTCGGAGTATCACCATAAAAGAGAGAAAGAGGGAGAAAGCCCTTCTCTCTCTTTTCTTTTCAGGCAATCGCGCTCTGACCCTTTCTTGGCGACCCTTCCGCGCACAAACACGGGATCCCTTCGCGCGCGAATATCCCCTCAGGGTCGACCAACGGTCAGCGAAGCAACTCCCCTCCGAGGAAGCTCTCCAGTCGGAGGGCAATTCCATTCACTGAAAACGTTGGTGCCCGCTATTCGGATCGCCGGTTGGTTTTCGAAAACCGGTTTTTTCGGTGGCGTCCCGCATCACATGATTTTTCCACTGTATTTTTATGTATCGGGTGCAACATTAAGGTAACCTCTACGTAACGGGGCCTCTCGCGTAACCCGTTTGACCGGTCAGCCCCGTCCGGTACCCAGGTGGTCACTTCCTGGCCACCCTAGTGATCTGAGCCTCGCTAACCCTTCCGCTTTTCTCTTTCTTCAACGTTCTTCATCGACGTTCCTCAATCGAAGAATTTATCGAGAATTTATTTATTTATTACTGTATTTTGGTAACTAGCCTATTTTGGTAGTAGTATTTCAGTCTATAATTTTGGTCCTATTTATCGGTAGCTCGTTAACAATTTTCTTCAATTTTTAATTTTTTTAATTTTTCACATCTTTTCATTTTTTACTTTATATAATTCTGAAATTGTTTTACATTATTACTTTGGTTCTAGGTTGGTCGGTTCAATTGTTATTTCATCTGTTTAAGTTCTGTTTTAGTTTAAGTTTTGGTTTATTATTATTTCATTTGAGTTCTAGTTTAATTTCTGGTTAATTTTATTTTAAGTTATGTTAAGTTTTGGGTTATTGTACTTTTTTAGTTTAAGATTTATTTCTGTTTGTTTTTCTTTGTTTATTCTACAATTTCTTACTGTATTATTTCATACCATTGACTTATTTTGTTTTTGTTAATTTTATTGTATTATTTACTTTCTACTCACTTTTCTTTGCCAGAAACTCCGCTTGGGTAAATCATATTAATCAATCAATCGTTGCTACATTTTGAGAAACGGCTATATCCTCTTCTCCACTATCCTGACTATTCAAAGCCTGTTTGAATTGTTTAATATTTTTAGATAAACTGCCACCGTGGGGTATTGCTGGAGAAAATTTTTTTTCAATTTTCCAATTTTGTTAACATTCTGGTATATTGTTTTTGATGGAATGATAATACGCGATTATGTAATAATTTAAAAATTAATGATTCAGTAGGTATATACGTATAAATTTACCACGTTTCTCTCTGTTTTCATTGAAAGCAAGCTTGAGGTGTTGCTGGAAGAATATTGAAACATCGTCAAAATCCTAAATCATTTAAGAAATGATAATTCTTGATATGACAATAAAACGTGAAATAATACATAATTTTTCAATAAAAAATTTAGTTATATAAATCCTGAAAATTCATTATTATAGTTTAGTAATAATGAATCAATTTAAATTAAGATACATATGAATTTAACGTTCCTTTCAAATTTATTGAAAAAATTTTAATAAAAAAAAACAATTTTTCCCTTAAAGTTTCTGGGTACTTATTAACAATAACAATATCATTCAAACATATCAAATAAATATAAAAACGAAAAGAACATTTTATCCCTAATTCTTATTTCTTCAATTATTATTAAAAGTGTAAAATGAAAATTTTTAACTATCAATTTATCACTAAATCAGCTATTTATAAATCTAAATAAATGACACGATCCAAACTGGCAAATCCCCAATTTCTTCACTGTGGACTAACCTTTTGCCTGACGGTCAATCCAGCAATATCTGACAGCTTAGCTCCTTGAAGACGACATCAATGGAAGCTCCGAAATCAGGGTAGGCGTGGGGGAATTCAGAAACGCGATTTTTGGGTTTCACTTCTATTATTCGAAAATACAACGTGTTCGTTTCGTTGGAGAATTATAGATGCTATTGGTGAGCTAAGACCGGGTTGTTAAGTGTATTTTCCGCGAGATCTGCACTGGAGACCATCCGTCTTAGTATCTGCCTCGGGGTGGGCGGTGAAATATAAGCTGGATCCACGAGGAAAGATAAATGAATCCGCACCCAACCTCTTCTCTTTCTCTCTCTCTCTCTCTCAACGTAGAGCTTTCTCTTTCTCATCCTCAGCAGCGTCGTCTCGTTTTCCGTAGCCCTTGCGTTAAAACTATACCCAACGACCAAGAAACTCAGGACCTGAGGGAGGATCTTCGGTAAGAAACTAGCGCGCACTTGTTCCTTTTCGAAGTACTCGATAAGAATAACACCACCATGTATTCTCAACTATGTCACGGCTTACGAGTGCCTCGACATTAATTCCAAAGAATACATCGACACTTTTCGTATCAAGACTTACAATTTTTAACAATAAACACTAGTAATTATAATAGACAAGAATGAAATCATGAAATTGTGAAATAATAATTTTTTCAATAAATTTGAAAGAAACGCTACATTCATATATATATATTAATTTTAATTGATACATTGTTACTAAACTATAATAATGAATCTTCAGAATTTATATAACTTAATTTTTTATTACATAAATTCTGTAAAATTATATTATATAAATTTATTATATAAATTCTATTATAAAAAACCTTTATATATATATAATGTTATAACTTATAATTATATATTATTTATTTATAATTTTTTATATTTATTTGATTTCATTTATTATTTTTAATTTATATATATAATATATATAACTATATTATATAAATTTATTATATAAATAACTAATTTATAATTTATCTATTATTTCACGATTTATTATCATATCAAGAATTATCATTTCTTAAATGATTTAGGATTTTGACAATGTTTCAATATTCTTCCAGTAAAACCTCAAGCTTGCTTTCAATGAAAACAGAGATAATAATTCTTATTGCTTATACTTTATTATATATAATACATTTTATTGCATATAATAGTTGGATATTATATACTGTTAATAATAATAAGAATTATTTTTATTATTCCATGTTTGTGGTAGTTATGATTCAGTAATAATCGATGTTCAGAGTAAATAGTAGCGATAACAATAATAGTTGTGATAATTGTAACGTTGATATTATTCAATATTTTCTAATACACTTATTTGTGATTTCATGATTTTGATTCCATGATTGATGTAATTGATTTTGTGGATCAATTTCCATTGATTTCCAAAATTCAAAGATCAATTTTCCATTTATTGCATGATTTCATGATTCGTGATTGATTTTTATAAACACACGAAATATAAAATAACATTATCGTGAGGTTTTAGATTTGGATTTCGGTTGACCAAAAAATAAACCACTACAACATCTTTTCTTCTGTTTCCAAATGATTATTTTTCTATGTGAAGTGAAGTAATGTAAAAAAAATTATTATTGTCATCGAGTTTTTGGCAGTATCCCCAGGGATGAAAGATAATTATAATCAATATAGAACTTTGTTTCTGATAAATATGGAAGATTGAATGACCAAAAAATTAAGCTATTACACTTTTTCTTTTTATTTCACATGGTCATCTTTCTTGTTTTTTTTTCTCATGATCGTTTTCCAGTGCAATTACAGTACTTATATGTTTCAAAATAAAAAAATGGTTTGTCGAAAAAATACATCGCTGCTGTATGTTCTCGTTTTGATTTTTCTTAAATCTAGGATAAATAAAAATTTGATCAAATTAAAGTCATATATTTTGAATAAATCTTTGTTATTTTTTTTCAAATCATTTTCAAATACTCAAATGCATGTATATATATATATATTTTTTAATCTAGGAAAAATAAAAATTTGAAAACAAAACAAAAGTTATATATTTTTAATAAATATTTGTTTTTTTTTTTTTATCATTTTCAAATACACATATGCATGTGTATATATATATATATATTTTTTTCAATTAATTTTCTTGGATAAAAAATGAAAATTCGCGACTGAAAATCATAAAAGTATTTTTTAATCCGCGATGTGGATAGACGTGGCTGATGTACCGTTTCATCGATCGTGGTCGAGGATTGCGTTATTCGTTTCTTCTCGTAGCGCCATTTGGCAGAGGGCAACTTCTGGGGGTATAAGTTTCGCAAGTCCGCGCGAAGACACACAAGTCTGGGCCTAGCGTTTTCCGAGTGTTTTCTCTCTCTCTCTCTGTTTCTCTTTCTCTCGTATGACTTTGGGATATACGGGCCGTCGCCCCCGAGTTCCCGATAAGCATCGCTTTGCATACGATCGCCATTTTGCCATGGCATAATTTAAATTTCGTTTCATTGTTTTGTCGCTCCTTCTTGCTTGTCGTTCACTTCCCTGCTCTCGGCGTGCTCGAGCGTCTTCAACCTTTTTCCCCTACCAGGCACCTCCCTTAATTCTCAACGCCTGCCCCGACCATTTTCAGAAACTCTCCAACCCAAACCCGATTCACCCCTTCGTCGTAGCTTTCGCCCTTGCTCCGGTGAGTCTTTCCGCTTCGTTCTTCGTTTCTTCATCCTCCGAGCCAAAGCTTGGGCCAAGCTGGGCTCGCATCAACGGGCCACATACAACCGAAGCTTTCGCGCTTGTACGACGTGATCGCGGCCATTTGCATGAAATTAGAATGAGAATTTTCTTGCTGTAAAATTGGCCGACGAGAACGACGGTGTCTTCCAGCCGGCTCGTTCCTACCATCATCCACCATCTTTTGCCACCCTCTCCAGTCCGTCGTAGCCACCCCCTTAAACACATCCCCTCGGTAAATGACGCGATCCCCGTTCACCATATCCACCCTGGATACTCGAAGAGCAACCCTCAAACCCTCTCTTTATCTCTCTCTTTTTCTCTCTCTTTTTCTCTCTCTCTCTGTCTCTCTCTCTTTCTTTCTCTTTCTCTCTATCATTTCGGAGACTGGAGACGACGCTCTGAAATTTTAATTAATCCCCAGGACAAAAATTATACCCCAGGCTGTAACGAACACGGTGGGAGTCGCGAAGTCGTCATCTTTAAGTACAGGCCTGGGTGGGAACGCCGATGAAGAAAAGAGGCTCTAAAGAGCCATGGAACACAGCCGTCACGAGGTGGAACGACCCTCACATTTTGCCAACAGGGTAAACACGATAGGGATTCTTCGACGAAGAAACAACTCGTTAGTGGAACACCAGAGAGAGAAGGAGAGAGAGAGAGAGGGGGAGAAAATGGATTATCGCGTCCGAGGCAATAACCGGAGTCTTTGCGTGGGGGTATGTTACACTCCAACCCTCCAATGAGATCCACATGATTAATCAATTTCCCTAAAATCTAGATTTTTGCTGATCAAAAATTGGTATCCAAAATTTGACTCGTCCTCATTTTTTTTCTCCAGAGATTGATGACGTTTGTTGATATGAAAGTCAGTCATCGAAGCCTGATTTAGTCTGAGAATAAATGAGGAATTAAAACTCGATCAAGGGTGCTCAGGTATTTCGAAAATGGATGTGGGTTCCTAGTAGGATATTTTCATTGAATACAGCTGTAGAGTAATGTTCAAATATCGTTTTTATTCGTGGATTTACAATTATATATTATGTTGTGGATGTTTGGGTACGTATAGGTCATTCAATAATAAATTAATACTTATTAACTATAATAAGATAATAATTAATTAACACTCATGTCTCTCTTTCAATAATAATTGAAGAATTCGGTGATATTTTTTTTGTCATAAGTGACCTCGTTCAAGTCATACGTTAATAATTCTCTAAATTATTCAGCAAAAAAACTAAAATATAGTTAATGCATTATTATTCAATGAAAAACAATAATTCCTCAAATCAATATTTTGATGATATTTCAATATTTAGTAATACCTTAAGCATTCAATGAACTTTCGATATCCATTGTTCTACGATCCCAAAAAAACACTCTCGAAAAAGAAGCGTCACCAAGTCCAAAACCAAATTATTATTTTCAAACATTTTCCATCCTGACATCGAATGACATCAGAATCTACGTGATGCATATATTCAAAAATTACCAATGTGGACATTGAATCCAACGAGTATTCTACATTTGGATTACATTTGTTCAAAATCAGTTGGTTTTCGGCCATTATCTCCAACCTTCATTCTTCCCTGAACTTCTAATCCAAAAGTCCAGCTCTGACTCAAAAATCCAAAAAATCCATTCACCCAATCTCCTCAAAATAAACTCTCATTCCACATTCGATAATTCGATTCCAACCGAAAACTTTCAAGTGGAGAGCTTAGGTGAAAAAAGGGTGTCGTATCTTCGGTTATTGGGTACAGTTAATCAGAATCGATAATCGTATACAGTGATAGTGGATGATGTTGTTCGTTAGTGTTGTCGCAGGGGGTTGTTTTCGTGAGGGTTCCGGCAAAGCCATCAGAAGGAGGACGTACATACGATGGGCTGTACTGTAGCTCATCGTGATACAGGATTCTCGACATCCACCAGGATTCTGGTACAGCTCTCTACACCCTGGCAGGTTACCACAACGGGTGGAGAAAGCGAACGGTTGGAACGGTGGTGGTTGCACGATTGGGTTGGAAGAGGTTGGGGTTTGCTTCGTGTGGAAGCCTCAGAGCTGAGGGAAAAGTGGAATGGAAAGAGAAAGAGAGAGAGAGAGAGAGAGAGGAGTCTCTCTCGCTACGGCTCGCCCACTGAAACAATGGAACGAAATAAATAGCTCGTCTTTTGTCTTTTGTTTCTTGGCTCCATTGTTGGCGAGGCGGAGATAAGAAAACAAGAGAGAGCAGCACCGGCGAGAACACGCTGCGCTGTTTACGAGCTGAGCGTTCGCTTCTTCCAACCACCACTACCACCACCAACAACAACCATCACCACCCACCATCATCCCTCTCACCCATCGTCCATGTGTTCGCTTTCCTCACCCTTATCCTCCGAGCCTTCATCAGACCACCTTCCCTCAACCAGGCATCCCTTTCTTCACAACAGACGCCTCGAACAACCGCTCGTCATCCTGATGAAACTTTTTCTCCGCTACCTCGGCTGAAAGAAAAAAATATGTGCAGCCTTTTCATCCGCCGGTAAACCCAGCATGAACCACCCCTCGATCATCAAGTTCAGGGAATCCGTTGAAATATTTCGTTAGTTATCGTCTTCAACAATCTTGCTTTTTGAGCCCTCTTGGACTTTGAAACACTTCAGAGCCTCGGGTCCGTCACCCTTATTTTATGCGATCCTACAACCCTCTTTTTACGAACGATTGGACTCGATGTCTGCCATCGGGGAAAGTAATCGGTTGCTTGGAGTGGGGAATGAAGTTTTTGCGGTTTTGGGACTCGAATGGTTTTTGGCTTTTCGAGGTTATGAAGAAAAAAATAGATTTTTGTTTTTAAGGGGGCTGCTGATTTTTTATTGTTTTGCTGTCGATATTTTTGTTTGATTTTTTGATAATTCGATTTATTAATTGGATTTATTTTAATTGTTCAACTTTAATCAGATTAATTTTAATGGTTTAATATTCATTGGATTGATTTCAATCGTTTGGTTTTAATTGGATTTATTCATTGAATTTATTTTAATTGTTCAACTTTAATTAGATTAATTTTAATGGTTTAATATTCATTGGATTGATTTCGATTGTTTGGTTTTAATTGGATTTATTAATTAGATTAATGCGAATGATTTGAATTTAATTGGATTGTGGAGGAGTCGGCGAAAGTTGTTTACGTTATACGGAACGTTAAGAAATCGGAATGTTATTTGAGTTGCGGAATAGCTGCAACGAATGAGCACATGAGAAAAATCTAATGTTCATAAATGCACGGCTTGCAAAAGGGACTCTAGTGGTACAAGAGAAAGGGGAAGAGAGAGACAGAGAAAAATAGAAAGAGAGACAGAGAGAGAGAGAGAGAGAGAAACACAACCTCAGAGCTTTCCTATACACACACGTAGTTACGTGCGTTGAATCGCGCCCGAGGAGTGCAGCTCATTGTGTCAGTTCGCGCGGGCCCTTTCTGAGCTGGACATCGGGCAGCGGGGCCCCCAGAAAATCGGACCTGGAGGGTCCGGCTTAATTTCGAAAACGGCAAACTGGTTTGTCCAGTTCGCCTCTTTTATTCGTTTCCTTGATGGGTTTCTTTGGTCGTTACATCGCGTACGTGCTACCGGTAGGGGGAGGGGGTAAAGGGTCCAACAAATCGGCGCGAGGCCCTTTGACCAGCGTCAGCGGTCATTTTAGTCTCGACGAATATCCAGTCGGTCAAAGTTTCGCGCGAGCGTCGGACACTCCGACGAGACGAATTTCCAGCAGCCAAGAGTCGCGTTCTCGTATTGGGCCTTGAAAATTGGGTCCTACGAAGTGGGCCTTGTGAAACTGGGCCTTACGGAATAAGCCTTAAGATTTGGGCCATCGCAAAATGGGTCTTAATTGGGACTCACCAAATGGGCCTGAAGAATTGGGCCCTACGGAATGGGCCCGAAGAATTGGGACCTATGAAATGGGCCTGGAGAATTGGGCCCTACGGAATGGACCTGAAGAATTGGGCCCTACGAAATGGGCCTGAAGAATTGGGCCTTAAAAGTCGGAAAATGTTCGAAATTTTACGATACGTCGTGTCGTGGCTCGACGAAGGTACGATTTTCGTTGAAATTGAAATTTTGACCACTACGAATCGTCAGTCCCGCGAGTTTAGGCCGGAGTGCGCGAAATAATCGTCCGCCGAGGTGATTTTTCAAAGTTTCATTAAAATTCTCACGGGAGGGTGAACCGGAAGAGGGCGAGGGTCGCATCAGGAGGTAAAAGCGCTGCGAGGGCAAAGAGATACGCTTTTCCCGAGTGAGGTGAAACTCCGAGTGAAGTATAGCCTCCCATACTTTACTCTGCGGTCTGAAGGCGTCTTAGATAAAGGCAACTGCGGAATTCCCGTAACAAGCCGGCTCGCATCACCGCCGGCGACGAGGATGCCTCGAGGTGAAACAAAGAAAGGATGGAATATGGAATGGCGAGGAGACAGGGAGGATTTCGGGACCACAGGATCTCACGGATCTTCCTATGTCTCGGGTCTCTTTCTTACGAAGAATATAACCAAGAAGGAAGACACTCGTCAACCGTACATCCAAAATTGAACGGCGAATTAGATTGGACGAATTTATATCAGACCCGGCCGCACGAAATCGTTTTTCGTCGCGTCTGACAAACTCTCCCTGCCTCTACTCATCAACCGGAAGGGGATGCGCGGGTGAACTTTAGGAATTCCGGACGATATACGAACCAACGACATTTTTCATTCCGATCTATTCGATCGGCGACTAAAAGCGAACCTACCGTTTTTCCGTGTAATCCATTTCAACTTAATTCTAATCGAATGTGCCGTGAAATTCAATCCGAAACGCTTGAACTGTTTCACGTTCGTTTTACTCCGACGACGATCATCAACAACTTTCGTTACATCCTGGTTAGAAAAAAGACAAGTGATTGTTCAAAATTGAATCGGAATAAGATCGACTCGGAGTATCGAAATTTATGAACAACCGGAAAAGGACTCGTAAATTATTAAAAAACAAAGACATTCGTTGAAACTAAATCCTACCAAAATAGGAGCTAAAGAATACTCTATTGGCAGAAATGAGATTGGATTGAAAAAAATGAAATCAATATTAAAGTTTTCACGGTCATGTTTCTAGACACATGCCTCCAACATCTGGATTTACGTCTGGTCTGCGAAACCGAGCAATGAGATTTTTTTTTCTTGTCTCCATTATTCGCCGAGAAGAATAAATACGTTGCGTGCGGAGGTCTCTTCTTCGTGTCACGGTTACGTCTTCAACATCTGGCTTTGATTATTCTGTAGCGCGCTTGGCTCGAGCTTTCATTACGATTATTTTATTTTTTTCATTGCTTCCCTTCATCAGATTTTTACGAGGCTTTTTCCATCGCGACAGCCAGGTTGGTCGGTGTGTTTCGTCCAAATGGCGTACGAAAGTGACGTAACTCAGAGCCCGTGGAAAAGTGGCTCTTTGACGATCGGTATACCATGTGCTGCATTCTCGTATTGCGTCCAAAGTGGCGTCATCATTGAAACGGTCGTTGTCATCGAGTTTGGCGAGGATCTCGGTTTTCCATCCGGAAAGGGTGATTGGGATAGGTCATTGATGATGGCCTTGGTGGACTGTGGGTGTTTCCGTAACCAAGGACACTCGGGGTGTCCAGTTGTCTGGGTAGGGAAAGTTCTTCGATGAAGTTAGCCATTCCGAGTGCTCGGATTCCCATAATAAATAACTAAGAATACACGAATGGCCGGCAATTTTCTGGCTAGCTTTCCAACCGTTATTACCGTTCAGGTAACCGTACCAGGAACCAATTGTTTTCACCGTCTTATTCGTCAAGTTGGACATTTATTTTCCATGGGTTGGCGACTCGAATGGTGGATTGCCGGATGGTCTTCTTGCTCGGAAAGTAATAAGGATAAATATGAGTTTGGATCGACGAGTGGATTGTCGAGCTTCGCAACGACAGTACCAGAAGATTCCCCAGAACTACGTGGGTTTACTCCATGAATCATCAGTTATCGTTTTTCTATTGCTTCGACGATCAGCATTTACGTTCTTTCGCTTCGCAAACGTATTGATCGCGGAGGGAAAGTTTTCTCCCGTTCTGTCGTCAAACAGCTTCTTATCCGCCAACGTTACGAAAGCAGTCAGGGTTGAAGATGGAAAAGAAAGGGAACAAAAGAAATTAATTGAAGCCTCTTGGGCATTTAATGAAATTCTCGAAAGGCTTTCTACAATTCCCAAACTTCAGCCTCGAACATCTTTTATGCCAGAGGGAAGAGAGGGCTCGAAGCTCCCACGAGGGTCGTAGATCTCGTTCGAAGATACGGAAGACATTCGAATTTTCTGTTTCTCCGCCTATCCTTGATCGAGCTGTATCTTTCTCTGCCTCGAGTTTCCTACGACGAAGACATTCGAATTTCGCAGTTTCTCGGGCTGCCTATCTCTCCTCCCCCAACGCCCCAAAGCCGAGAAAGAAACCGTGAGGAAACGAGGGAGAGGCTGAACAGAGGGATGGTTTTAATGATTTTTGGGGGGTTGCCAGAGTGAACCAAGAAGCTTCAACCCTTTTCTCGTGGGTTTGCTATGGATTCCCAAACGACCACCCACTTCACCACCTTACCACCACCCTCCAACGTGGCATCCTTCGACCCAAAAGGTCGACTGAATTTTTAAGCCCTTACTTTCGAAACCCTTGGCTCGTTTGGGCGTATCGCTCCCTCTCACTTTTTCCTTTCTAGTCGCCCACCCTCAGCTTTCAACCGACCGTAGTTTTCCTCGTTTGGGCGTATCGCTCCCTCTCACTTTTTCCTTTCTAGTCGCCCACCCTCAGCTTTCAACCGACCGTAGTTTTCGCTCTCTAAATCCTACCCCCCTCCCCCTCCCCTCCCTCCCCCCTCTTGCTCCAACGTCATTTCACCTACCACTAACAGGCGCTCGCGCCACCCTTTTCACTTCTCAACCACCCCCGTTAACCGGGGGGGGGGGGGGGGGACGTACGAATTCACCCGGGAAGGGCGAAAGAGAAGAATCCAAGACCCAGCGAGCGATAGAGATGGAACGATAAAAGGAGGGTGGCGATATGAATGAAGGCAACCCTGAGAGAAAGATGGCTGGCAAAATGGTGGGATCTCTTTCAGTATTATGACAAACCGTCTCTCCCTCGTGAAACCCTTATGGATTTCTTTCCTGCACGATCAAGCTGGACACCGATAGGAGAAGAACGGTTTTTTTAAGGTTTTTATTCGCATTATTTTTAAGAAATATTGTTTTTTAAGGCTTTCATTACTATTTTTTTTAACAGTTTTTTGAGGTTTTCTGTACGTATTTTTGAAGATTTTCATTCGTTATTTTAAGAGATCGTTCACTTTGTTTAAAGATTTTTAAAAATTTTTTGTATTTATATCTTTGGAAAAGCAGGAATGAAAAAATACCAGAAATTTCGAAACTATTTTTAAACCCAAACAAACCCAAGGTCGAGTCATAATTTTTATTTAAAATTGACGGCAAACATTAAGATATTTTTATATAAAAAAAAAACTATGGGAATTACCGAAATGGATTTTTCAATTTCTTCCAAACATTTTTCATAAAATATTCTAAACACATTTGGTGCATACTTTTTCAAAACATTTTTCCCCTCTTTATCCACCACTATTTCCCATAATTTTTTTTCCTTCCCTAAATGGCTAAACTTTTCCGTCTTCAACAAAAAAAATAAAAAGAAACCGTTCCTAATCCCAAAAGGGTATTTTTACCAAGTTACGAGAAAATCGTAAGACAGGATTAAATAAACCGAAAAAAAAAAGAAAAAAGTTAGACTATTTTTGGCTATTCTATTTTGAATTTTCGGGATTCGCGATGGAACGAAAATTTCTCGAAGTGAACAAAGATTCGTTGTTAAGAATGTGAATATAATTGAGAAATTGGATTTACCGAGTGTGCGTCAGACGAGAGATAAGAAATTCACAGTCGAGGATCAGAAGACGTTCCTTATTCAAGTTTTCCGCAGAAAGCACGTTCTTTCTCGAATGAAAAGCCGAAACTCACGATCCTCGGGATAAAACGGAAATATACCCGTGGCATCGAGCGATATTTTCCTCGTCCTCGCGCATTTTCCCCTTCACCAAAGCCCCCCCCCCCTCCCTCTACCCCCGCCGCGTACCCGCTCGTAGTCGCCTTCATTAGCAAACTTTCGTTTAAAATTTCCGTGCTCACGCTGGTAGAACACCGGAGCGCTACTGCTTTCCGCTTTTCTCTTTTTCTTCCTCTCACTTCTTCGCTCGCGTGCTCTCTTTCTCGAACCATCGCACCTCGTTTCCATTTCCTTTCAGTCGCACTTCGAGCAAAGCGAGAGAGACCATCGTTATATGTCTTCAGTTGTGCTCACGTATATTCAGACGTATATAGGGTGTTCCGTGAAAATACAATGATTTCTTGAACAGTTGACCCCATTTTATATTTTGTTGAATTATTATTAACGAGATTTTGGAAATTTACGAGATTTTCTAACGACGAAGGTTATTTTTCGTAATTTTTGTTACTGTGAAAATTATTGCCAGGGTTTTTGAATTTGAAAGAGTGTTATCGAGATTTTTGAACTTCGAAAATTGTTACCGAGGTTTTTTTAATTATTCACTTTGCAATTTTGAAATTGGAGAGAGAGTAAAAATAAACAATTTAATTTGATTTTGATCATTTACCATATTGACTACATTTTTTCATTTAAATTTAGAAGATTTTTTAGAAAATTACATTCCTAGGATGTCTCATTGAAATAGTTGATTTCAATCCAGGCTTTCATGTTTCATTTTTATTTATACATTTGAATTAAATTTGCGTATACTTCTAAAATAATTAAACGCAACTTCTAAAACAATATATATAGATATTATAAAATAACATTATGCGTAAATTATTATATTGAATATATTGTAAATAATAAATTTTTTGATAAAATCGTATAAGTATGATTCACTGTGAATATAAAATATAAATTATATTATATATATATTTAAACGATAAATCCAATATAATTCTAATTCAATAACCTAAACAAATTACCTTATTTCAATAAAATAGATACGTTTATTTATATTAAAATTACTTTTCAATTATTTTCTTCAATACGTATTTCGTATTTCACAAATTCGAAAATTCAATACTTTTTTAATCGTTTTTTTAACGGATTTCAATCAACGCAGAAATGCAATTTACTTTTTGTAGTTGTTTATTATCGAGACGCAAAATTTATTTTCCATTGAACGTTTCTTATCGGTCCATGAAAAAATGGCGATGTCGGGATCAATCGAAATGATCACTTTGTCCGTGGAATTGCCCGTACAGGGACACGTGCGCGAGGCAATCGTGCCCTCGGTATCCTCTTCTTGGTAACCGTTCATAAGGGGCGATACTGTGGGTCCTCTCGTTTCTCTCGTTGGGGGCAAAAAGTGGAAGAGAAACGGGAATGAGGGTAAAAACAAACGTTACATCCTCAACTCGATTTCAAACTTTTGGGAGATATAATTAATTTTTAGAGGAGGCTCGCTCACGTTAATGCCGCGTATTCCGTTGGAATCGCTTGACTCTTGATGCTTGCTGAGGGAGGACGGTCGAAGGAGGGTAGAGAGTACACAAGCCATTTTTTTTTACATCTCTAAACATCAGACATTTTTCTGATTTTTTTTCGGATATTTTCTTCGAATTTTCAATTAGAAAAAAATAAAAAACGATCACTGAAACTCAAATTTACTTTTTTAAATAACGAATATTTAATTTGAATGTAAAAAAACTGAATTATTAATATTTTTGCATTGAAAGCAGATATTTTATTGTCAAATAATATTCAAAAATATTCAATAATAAAATTCGAAAAAAAGACGTCTTTGGATATTACATAGTATTTGAAAATAATAATTTCCTCTGTAAGATCCCCGATCGATCATATAAAATAAGTGAATATAATGTTTTCGATGTCCAATATATAATTAAAAAAATATATATTTGGTTCATTAATATTTTTGCCATCAAAAGCAGAAACTTTATTTTCAACTGATTTTTTTTATCGGTGTTGAATATTTTTTTGATAAAAGTTCAAAAACAGAAAAAACTTTTTACGTACACCGGTAAGATACGAAAAATGTTCCGCATACAGTTTTTTTTCAGAATGTGTGTGTTTCAAATATCATTTTTCAGAATAAAAATTCAGAGACTTTTACCGATGAAAAATCAAGAAATTACAATTTTCCAGAAGAACAAAATAATCGTAAAAAAATGGAAAATCTGTCAAAAATCGATAAAATCGATGTGTAATTCAAGTCACAATTCACATCGTTCCAAAACTGAAACTTATCCATAAAAATGAAAGTTTTTATTTATTTTTTTCTTTCGTTCATCAAGAGTACTCATCAGGTCGAAGCAATGTACATTTTTCTTGGAGCATAAGACGAGACCGTTGCAAGGATCGTTCTGGAGTCCTCCAGGAAGGTTTCAAGTTCCGAATGAACAGTGGCAAATAAATAGTAAGAGAATCCTCGGGTTTATGACTTCGTGGTGTCGCTGCACCGCATAAACCAGAACTAACGAGGCCTCGAGTGTTCTCGTGTTTTGACAAATGGCAAGTAGTTGGTTGGGGTTCGTTTGATCATGATGACACACGACCAGAGATTCCAGCAAGAATTTTCATCCCCTTCAAATATTTTATATCCCAAAACACAAAAACCAGAACCAAAAAAAAAAAAACAAATTCTACTCACGTTGAAACAGAAGGGTCTAATATTGGGTGGGTTTAGAAATCGTTGAAGGGCTTTTCGATCGAGACGAATGGTAAATTGATGTCGCAATGAGGCGAGAATAATTCCTTGGGATAAGGAGAGAGATATCTTCGAATTTAGAAAGCCCGTTGAAAATGTGATTACGAAGGAGGACCGTCGATCGATTATTCGAAGCTTCGGGATAATACATTATCCGGAAATAAAAGTAAAATTGGCAAGGTGAAGAAGGTTGCTTCGGGCTCGTCCTCGAAACGTGTCCGAATGATAGTTATCCGTCCTTCGGTTCTGAATAATAAGGGTGAATTAAGAAAGGACTAAGGGAATGAAGAGGAAAGCCCGCTGATTCAGCAGGGAAGGAAAAGATCCTTCCACCAGTCACTCCGTAGGAATCCTTACCTTCCACGTTCTAGGAAGAATACCTCGAGTGCCCGTTTAATATTTCACCAGGTTGAAATAATGTTAAAGTGAGAGAATTTGGTGCAACATTTATGGGCATCCTGGAAGAAGATGGATGGATTCGGTGAGACGGAGAAGAGCTCAAAGCTTTCGAGCGTGTCTGTATACATGCGCGACCAGGTTTCCTGAGAAAGAGAAAATCCGAGACGGGGATGGAAAGATCCTCGCCAGACGTATCCGCAACTACTGTCGTTCTGTGTATCCCCCATCGAATCATAATTCACTCATTTATCGTAATAAGCCTGCGGAAACTCCGCGTCGTCTGATCTCAAAATCGTCGACGAATCGTCCTCTCGACGATTCCCATCATAAGAAGACTCTCAGAAAAATATATAAATTAATAAACAATAACGAACTGACGTTTGTTATGAAGTTACCTCGTTCTCGCCAAACGATGAAATTTCGTTAAACCGCCTTATTGGATTTCGAGTCGCGACCTCAATTTTCGAAAATTCTTCTATCTTGTTTCTTGGAAAATGAAAAATTGGTAGGGTTGATGCATTTGTATTTTTAGAGCACCCGTTCTGTCTTTATTTCTCTTTTTTCGATACGAACATTCGATTTGGATGGAAATTTTTTAATTTTTTCTATTTAAATTTGTTGCTTTTGACTTTACTTCGTATTTGATGGTTTATTTGTTTATAGTAAATATTCTTTGATTTCATAGGTAGTTATTTGGTATTGACTATTTTTGTTACGATTTTTTACGTTGTTGCTATTTTTCCTACGGAATTTTTTATCCCTTTATGTTTTTATTCACTTGAAGTCCCTTAAGCTTTAAGGCTTTACTTATTGTAGATTTATGTGCTTAATGTGGTCAAAATCATGCTCTACGTGTTTTACTTTGTCAGCTCATTTAATAATAATTTGATACTTAGAAGTGTTCATTTTAGACTTTCCATAACAACTTACGTACATGTGTTCACACTGACCATCAAATCGTTTTTCAATTTTTAAATTTAATTAATACATATTATCGTAACTTAATAAATAATAATCATCAATAATTACCCACAGTAAATGATCATAATAATTACTCACGTATGTATAGTTAAAATTAATCGTTAAAATAAATTTTAATAAATTCCATTCAATTCATTTTCGAGCTTCATTCAAACTTTAATAAATTCATTGTTAAAATAAATCGTTCCACTATTTTATAAATGAACTGCCAAACGCAAAAACCAGATCTATTTATTCGAATCTTCGCCTAATCAATCGTTTTTTCGCCTAATTCTTGATAACAAGTTATTCTCAGAATATCAGAATATTTCATCCAAAAATTCTTCAAAAATTCATCCAATACTGTAATTCCTCAAATTATAACAAAATTGACTGATTTTTTATATTCATCCAGTAATACCTCAACAAGCATAAAATCCTTAAGTTTCGAATTTTATTCACGTTTATTGTTTCGTTATATTTTGATAAAAATTTTCTATTCTTCCTTTCCAAAACTTAAAAAATTTTTTAAACCAATATATTTTATTTCTTCTTTCCATCATTCTTCATTCGTTTCTTGATTTGAGTGAAGTTAGTCTGGAGTGTAATAAAGTCAATTAATTAGTCAATCAATCAATCAATCAATCTCTCTCCCTTCCTCTACTTTAATTCCTTCCATCTCTTTCGTTACAAGAGAGATAGGCCGAATAATAAGTCGTTCGCAAATCCCGAATGACTCCCGGTTTGTTTCCACCTTTTGGGTGGGCTGAGTTATGGAGGAGGAAAGCTTGGTCCTGAAAACTTGGAAGGGATGAATCGGGCATAGCGAGGGGTCGGTAAGGGGGCAGGGGAAAAGCAGGGCGGACGCCGCATTAAAACGAGAGGTAAATTCGAGTCTGGCAAAGTTTTAAATGATTTTCACTGAAGTTGCCTTGCGAGTTGGTTTATTAGGAAAAGTCAATTTGCCCAGAGTCGCCGTGAGAGGGGAAAGAAGAGTGCATGGATGGAGGGGGGGGGGGGAGCCCAGTAAGGCCAAATGCGGGAGAAAGCATCAGCCAGAAAGAAGACGCGAATTCAGAGGATGCAAGCTTCTGTGCAGCCTTCGAAAAGTCTCTCAAAATTACTGCACTTTCATCCCGAGTACCTTGTCTTCTTTCCCATTTTTCTTGTATTATTTCCACTTCGAAATGAAGTTATTGCTAATCAGCGAAGTTAAATTTGCTTTAGAAATCTAATTGAATCCAAATCTTGAGGAAAACTAATTTTTTGATTAATATTTACGAAGTTGAAAATTGAAGCACATGAGAAGTCAAAAATTCACTTAGATTTTATATTTACGAAGTAAACAAAAAATGGAAACAGGAGAAAGTCGAGAAGTTACTCTCAATGGATACAAATCTACTCTTGGAGTTTGGACTCGCAAATTCCTTTTCGTAACGCCTCGTACGAGGTACCAAGCGTTTCGATAAACTGACACCATTTCTGTATATGAATTACCTCAGTTATTTGATTGATTTTACAAGATTTTGTTTAACTTGAATTTACGGAAGATGGAAATCGGAAAATCGATATTTCACTCGCTTCATGATTAAATAAAAACTTGGAAGATTCAAAATTGAATCTTCAATTTATATAAATTCCTTGACACGACAACTGTATTTTATTGACTGTGAAATAAACTGA
Organism: Ophioninae sp. B BG-2022a; assembly: GCA_030522765.1. Lineage (NCBI taxonomy): Eukaryota > Metazoa > Arthropoda > Insecta > Hymenoptera > Ichneumonidae > Ophioninae sp. B BG-2022a. Next base: position 51,086 of record JAPYZJ010001092.1, on the reverse strand, counting down.
AAATTAATCGAAGAAAAATCTCGCAACTGAGTATAAAACTGGGTCAATGATTTCTCTAATTACTATTGTGATAAAGTATATTAAATTAATGGTTCAATAAAAATAAGTTTAATGTAATCAATTTGTCAATTAAAGCAAAATACAGTAAATTAATTCGTTAATTAAATCAAAATAAATTCAATTAATTTAACGACAGCAAATTGATACATTTTATTAAACATTTAAGAAATTAACCGACCCAAGTTTTTATTTACAATGAAATATAGGTGGCTTATTAAAGACAATATATATTGTCTATTTTGTAATAAATGTAATGATAGCTTATTTTATAATAAAAATGTTTTACGTATAATTTCGAGTTTTAAGGATACAAAAATCATCCCTGCTTTCCCCGGGTGGCGTTCCCTATTGTAACGAAGACCGACTCATCCGAGGATGAGAATCGTACCCGATGCACTCGAATAAAAAAGTTTGCAAGACTTCTTCCAATTCTTGTATTTACAAATCCATCCCTCTGGACCTATTATAAAAGAAGGTTGTAGGGTGAACGATTGTGAATCGATAAGACCTATACTGGGTCCCTCCACCCTCTCTGTTTTATTCAAACTTGTCACTCTTCGAATCCCCGCTGGAACGTCACGTAACGCGAGTTTCACCGTAGCAAACTAGCTGAGCAGTATTCATTTATCTCGTTTTATTGACACGCCAAGAAAACAAAATAAAATCTTCAACGGAGCAATGTTTTCAGTGGCAGTCGAATATCCGGGATAAGTTTAAGGGTGGATGGTGGAGGCTTCTAAAATCGTAACGTGGTATCAATAATTCGACGCTGATAATCGATACATGAAAATAATTTCTCATCAGGACGACCAATCAACTCGATCCAATCCAATGGTCACCAAAAAAGAAAAAAAAAAATGTTTACGTTTTCCATCGTTTTTTTTTTTCTTGATTCGTCTTAGCAACGACGCGACGTAGCAAAAAAGCTACCCTCTGCTACCCCCTTCTCTTTCAGCCTTCTTGGACGACAACTCACCAAAGCGAGCCCTGGAGAAGCCCACGCGCCCCATCAACTTCAGCTCTTCGCTTCTCAGTTTTCTCTCTCTCCTTTTTCCTTTTATTACCCCGACGACGACGACGACGACGACGAAGAGAAGAAAGGGGTGAGAGGGTCGTCGAGGGGTGGAAAATGGGTGAGGACGAAGGAACCGAGAACCGGGACTTGAGGGTGGCTCTGGAGAAGCTCTGGTGTTCACGGGGATAGAGAAAGGGGTGGCCTCCGGTCGTCTTCCTGGGGTGAGGTAGCGGGAGCGGCCATCTTTATTTCACTGGCTCACCCCCGCGCTCCGAACAACTCCTCGGCGAGCTTTTCCCTCCTGTCGAGTTCTCCCTCGTCCCTCGCAAGCCAACCACCTCGTACACTTCTTCTCTTTTCACCCACACCATCAAACACGAGGAGCAGTTCTCTTTCTCCCCTTTTCGCCTCTCCGGCACTTCCTTTCCTTCCGCTGTGGACTCGGCTCGCAAAATACAGTCCCCAACCAACCTCCTTCTGCTCGCCTTTTCTTGCCGCGTTTTACCCTACGGTAATGTCTCCAATGAGACGAATGATCGACCCGATCTACCACCGGAGTCTGAAAGCCTAGATTTTTTCGGGCAATCAACATTTTTAAGAATCAAAATGCTTGGAAGCTGATGAAACAACTTGGGTATTATTGGACGCCTAGATCATTGATAAGTTTCCATCAATGACCTCGAAGTCCATCAGGATCCAGCAGCTGGAATCTTTTGATACTTGAGCAAACTCCGTAAATCCCTGAGTTTAGAATACGTTCATACGCAATGCAACGGTTGTCGATTGTGATTATGTGGTTTGTTTTCCAAAGCCCGAGCTAGCTTTGGCCTAACAGCTGTGATGCGAACTGTCCCAGCTGCGGCTAATCCTGCTGGTTTTGATAGGTGCAAGGTCAGGGTATTGGCAGGAGATATCTGGGGTCATCGACATTGAGGATGATCATGGATGGCCTCAGGAATGATCGAGGATGACGTTAAAATTGACATTGATCATGGATGGCTTCAGGAATGATCGAGGATGACGTTAAAATTGACATTGATCATGGATGGCCTCAGGAATGATCACGGATATCGTCGACATTGAAACCGATCATGGATGACCCCAGAAATAATCATAGATAAGGTCGACATTGGAATTGATCATGGAGGACCTTAGAAATGATCATGGATGGTGTTAAAATTGACATTGATCATGGATAACCTCAGAAATGATCAGCAATAGCGTCGACATTGAAAATAATCATAGACGACTTCAGAAATGATTACGGATGGAATCAACATTGAAAATGATGATGCATGATCTCATAAATGATCCCGTCTGGTGTCAGCATTGAAAAAGATTATAAAACGCCTCAAAATCGATCACGAATGGTATCACCTAATAACTTTTCTTTTCCTAGAGCCCATCACAATTGCACGACCGACAGCCGTAGTTCGATACACGATTTTTTGTACTTTGCTTTTGTGTACTGGTCTTTGATTGGAGCTGTTGGTTAAAATACCACAATGGCAAAAAGCACGATCGATCTTTTTTTTTTTGTCCTGTGGGAAATCTTGTATATCGCCTACAAAGTAAACCCGGTCGAAGTATCGTGGTATACGTCTGCATCGGTGTGTATATATTGAGGGTAGTTGCCACGGTGTTGCCGCATCAATTTCGGTGGACCGCAGACACAAACTGTTTCAGTGGACTCAATCGAGTGGTTCCATCGCTTCAGCTCATTCCCTATCCTCCCTCCGATCGGAGGTGCCAAAGGTCTTCGTACGGATTTCATCCTCCCTCCCCCTCTCCATCCTTCTCCCCTCATTGATCAGTCCTCCGGCTCATTCTCCGGATGCACCCTCCGCAACCATCTCCCACTCTGGCTATTCAAGCGTCCTTCCATTCGCTCCCTCTTGACCTCTCAACCTTTTCGGTCCTTCTCTACTTATAAACATTTTTCATTGACATTATTGTTAATAAAATTCGTTATTTTTCGTTGCATCTGTTTTCCTTCAATATTGTAACATTCCAGACTGATTGTTTTCTCTTGAGGGCTACATTTTGTTTTTGATAAAATCCTGAAGAATACATCGAGTAATTTACGAAAAACGCTCGGTCTCCCTGAAATTACGAAGGCCAACGATTGTTCTCCAAATGGCAATGTTGATGAAGATTTCATTGTCGCATTTTCTGGCTTTCACGTTCAAAGTGGAAAATGAAGTGCGTCCCTCAAGCATGTCGTACTTCGTTTTGCCGCGATTGTTCGAATATGATTGTCCAGCGGTACAATGTGATTGTGATTGATCAAAATTATTGGATTATCATTGATACTAGAATTCTTTGGTAAGATGACACAAGTGGACCATTAAGGGTTACCCTTAGTCGTCTTGTCAACCCGGCCAACCGTACGACACTACCAGTGCTTCTACTCTTATCAAACCGTCAATGCGAATCGTTTTCTTTTTATACTCGTTCCAATTGTCTTTTTTCTTTCCAAGGAAATAGCCGAGTTACGAAACAGCTGGAAATTGAAAAGAAACGGAATAAAATATTCGGCCAATCGAAACCAGAATTCTTTGAGTTCGACTGTGGGGAATGTTACGTGGGGACATTTGGGTACCGTGTTGCGACGAAGTTTTCATGAACAAAAGGAAAGACGCAGAAGAAAACCGCGTGAAATTCCAGTGACGGTTTAACGTTCGACGAAACTTTTTACTTTCTCATTTCCAGCTGGGAACATTCTCAGCATCGTTCGTAACCGGTTCCCATCAGGCGATTATTTTTGTCCACATATTCATCATCTTGATCAGCAATGAAACGCGGTTTGAATCAATCTTCCATAATTTGCTCCCCGAAGAAGATGGTCAATTTGATGCATTCGTATTTAAAGCTGACATCGAAACGGCTTCATTCATCGTGCATTTTTCCTCAACTAATGCTAATTCGGAAACGCAGAATCGCCGCGGTCTTTTCGATTGGCCTAAATTAATTGATTTATCTTGGGTAATTGGATCGAGGATTGTGGAACGTCGTCTTTCTTGAGAAGGCAAAGAGATGAAGAAAACGCCTTTTCTCTGAGTGAAGGATCGATATTCTTGTGGGTGGTCTGATGGTGTGTCCGTCTGGGTGTTCGAGCAAGGAAGCTGCTGCTGTTTCTCGGTGGTGGGTTGCGGGGTGTCGGTTCTCAACCGTTTGTGCTCTCTTTCTCCAGTCTTCCCTCGCTCCTTTCTCAAAGCCCCCAACCTGCCAACCAGCCCCCCCCCATCCCCCTTGGTCCCCCGCCTTCTCATTCAAGAGAGCAGGACGCGAGAAGAGTGAAGAGAAGTAAAGAGAAGCTGTACAGCGAGGGGTGGACGGAGGGGGTGGTTGGAAAAGAGGGTGAAGGGCTCCGGTTGGAGGGTGTAATGCTACGGGGAGAGGCTGACAGGGAAGAAAGAGCAGAAGAACGAAGGAACGAAGGAAAACGATGGGAAAAGGAAGTGTATGAGAGCGAGATAGGCGTCCGCCCCTCGGGGGTTGATATTTAAATCTCCCCTTTTCTAATTTCACCCCTCTTGCCCGGCCACCGCGTCTCCACGCTTCAGCGCAAACCTCCACCTCTCCGATCTCTTTCTCTCTCCTTTTCCTTCTTCGAGCTGGTGCCCCCTGCCACCCCCTCTGCCTCTTTCTACTTCGCCCCATCCACCCACCCACCAACAGTTTTCGTCCCGAGGGTACCGTGGCCATTTCTCGTACCACCTCACCGAACAACCCTCTTAACCCACCCAGGCCAACCACCCCCCTACCTCATTCTCCCGTTTTTCCTACCTCGAGCAACCTCGGGGCGAGCGCCGCGTCGGCCGCCATCATGAAAATATTAAGAACTCCGGGAAAATGGCTGCCCCACCCTCCCATCTTCGTACTCCGAGGTAAGGAAAACCTCGCGCCGCTTCTACCACCCTTGGCGGAGGGGAAAATTGGGTTATGCAGGTCACCTAAGTATGAATCCGTACAGTTCCCTCGGAAACGACTTTTCCCGGAGTTTTTCCAGGATAAACTTCGTAAACCCGGCACTCGGGTTCCGTCTGTGAAATATTTGAGAACTTCTAGGTAGTTTCTTGCTGACTGGGCCCGAACCAACGAGTGCTGGATGATGCGTGTATTTTGAGAGACGCAGGGGGTGGATGGTCAAGTATAATGAATCCGAAAGCTATACAAGTTGAGGGATCCAAGTCATGTACCTGGACAAGTCCAATGTGGACGTTACTCTTTTCCTATCATTCCTCATGTATAGATTTTCCATTTTACAAATCAATGTGTTTTTCCAAGTTCATCGGGACTCACGTTCCAAAAGTCAATCGTTAATCGCCGAGCTGCGAATTCGAGCTTCAATGATGATGCGAAGCTGGAAACATTCGGAGGGTCCTCCAATCCCAGACAGTCACTTTCTTTCATCGGATAACCCCGATTGTCCGCTGACTCTCATTATACCATGGTTCCTCATGATTCGGCTGGCGCTACGTTTCTTGTTCCTTTTCTCTTTTCTACTTCGCGCTTTCTCCACCCGAAGTCCCGCAACCCATCCGAGCAGGGGTGAGGCTAACGCCCCCCCCTCCCCCCAATGGTTGGTGTCGACGCCGTAGACGCTCCGTTCGAGAATGAGAGCGGAAGGGAAGGGTTGGCAGGGGTGAACCAAGCCATCCAGCCTTCTACTACTACCTCTAGGCAAAAGCTCCAGCAGCAGCAGACTTTCCAGATGGAAAACTCGTTTTCTCTTAGCTCGCTCGGGCAAAACTCGTTTGCCTCACTCTTGGCCTCCTCTCTCCCTCCAACCTTTCCCTCCCTCTTAACTCCGTTTTCTACCGCCTTGCAAAAGATGATAGGGTTCCGGAGGAACGGGGAATATCCAACCTATCTGACGAGTCGAGTGTAAAACTCCGGCTGGAGCTACGTAAAATAGATGCCAGCTATTAATTATTCATCATCGTATCTACCTACCTATAATCATATACCACTTCAAGAACACTTTTTCTATCTCGAGACATCGTACCAAGCTTTTTAGAAAAATGAGGTTGCGCCTAGGCATCACACGGGTAGGATTGCATTCCCAATCCCACTGCATCAAGACTACATATTGCTTCCAGTATTACATACATTATAAGACCACTTTACCATTGTCAATTACAGCTGATTCTCTACAATCCAAACTGCCAACGAAATTGCCAATCTTTTGGCGTAACTCTTTCCCCAAATCGAACGAATTACGCCAAAAGCCTGGTCACCCCAAGTGCATTATCAATTTCCTCACATCGATGACTTTCCAGCATTTTTCCTATCTCTAGACACCGTTCCAAGTTCCTTCGAAAAATAGGGTCGCAGACCTAGACCACATATGAGACTCACCCTCATCGATGCTCTTAGTGGAAGACCACATATTCCAGCTACAGGACCACGTTACCATCCCTAATTACAGCTGATGCTCCACAATCCAAACCAACTAAAAATCTCTTTCCAAAAGTCTGATCACGCCTTTATACCACATCGACTACTTTCCTAACCTAATTCCCATCACAAAAAAAAAAACAAAGAAAAAACCGAAAACGTCACGTTGGGAACTTGGTGAGGAAGCTTCACTTTCGTTTGGGCTAATCAATGAACAAGTTGGCAAATCGTGTGGAGAGTGCAGTAACCCGAATACAAGGTGGAGTCCTTGAGAGAGTACACCAACGAGAGGGAGAGTAAAAGTTGTGCCAAGATACTCCTCTGCGGCTTGGCGCAGCGGTGCGATGAACGTTCTCAAACGTGTGAGTGCGTAAGTGTGTGTGTGTGTGTGTGAAGATACGAGTGTAGTTGTACGAGCATGGTATGCGGTGGAGGTTAAGGGGGCTGTGGAACTACGTACACACGTTTGGGTCTCCGGTTGTCCCACATTCGGGTAGTCGGTGATACGAAGGACGAAAGCGGCGCACACGCATCTCGAGAACTGCCAACGACCCACCTAGAGGCACATCGGCACACAAGTGCGAATCGGAGGAGGTGGAAACGAGAATTGAGGGAACAGTCGAGAGAGCTTTCGGTGTGTATCATTCGGTTGGGTTGCCCTCATCTAAGAACTACCCAACAGGGCTACCACTACCCAGACTTTCATGCATTTTGGTGGATCCAAAGAAGCCTATTGCCAGCCTAAAAGCTCGGTCTGTAAAACGGTACGGCGAACTATAGATACCGCTTATACGAATTGCGGATATGTTACGTTGATGTCATTGCTTATGCCAGCCAACTTCCCAACCCTACGGTTTAGCGCGTGTATGCGGTCGTTCGCCTCACCACGTGAGCTCATCTGCTACCAGACTGAAGTGTGGGTAGGCACGCTTGGCTTACCACCGCGCGGTGCAAATTAATCGGGAAAGATCGTGACAAGCCGCGAAGTGCGTTAACTGTATGATTCTCTACGTGTCACACGTTCAGGGATCAACCGCTTTACCACACTTCTATTAATCGACACCCTCACAAATCTCTACCCTTCCATCTGCTTTTCCGATTCAGAATTATCGAACCCTCAAAAGAGCTGTCAAGAGATTGATCCGTTTTATCTTTTAAGGAGAAAGGTGCAAGAAAAAGCAGAAAAAAATCATTTGGGAAATCAAATGTTTATTATTTAAGCTATTGGTGTTGAATAACAATTTTAGGCGTCTAGGATCTAGACCTACGTTTTTTAAAACTTCCATGAAAGAAAGTACACTGAATAATTGTAAAATAAATAATTTCCTAATAATAGTAGGAATAAATGAATATAAATATAAATATAACTATAAATAATTCACTATAAGTTCACTAAATAATTGTGAAATAAATTCTTTATTAATGAAGGCACTGTTTTAATAAAAACTTAACGTATCCAGCTTCTTGTCGAAATTTCTTAAATACTCTGTAATTTATTTCAATTTGACGTTGATTTGTACAATATGACGTAAATGCCCAATATTATATTTGTGGTGCCTATTATTATAAGGATTCACTGTTGTGAATGATAACTTATTAGGTAATGATATTGTACGTAGATGAAGATGGATCTCATTGAAAATAACTATGCCAGCCCCTCAAGTGCTTTTTTTATTTTTAATAGGAATGGGTTCGAGGAGCACCAATGACATGAGAAAGCTACTCAGAGTTGATGACAAGTCGGAGTGCTGGTTGGTTTAGTCCTTCTTATCGTACATAATCTGACAAAACAGCGGTAAGGACAGAAAAAGAACTGCCATAATTTCATTGGCGAGTTGATCACTGTCAGCTTAACTGAATAAATCTTCGATCTAATTGGAATCATTCATTAGATTCGGAAATAGAAAATCATAGGTTGATGGATACTGTGAAATAATATGATATTTTCTGGAATTTTTGTTTTGTTATTTTGAGCCAAAAACGCAGTTGGCTGATGTCAATTATTTTATTGTTCTTTGCGAGAGTGATTGACAATAAATAACTTTTTGCAAATTTAAAGTTCTGCAAATCGAGGCATTGTAAATGTCGGAATTTTTGAATCCGGAAACTGTGCATATTGAATACGTTTCAACTAAACTCTGTATTTTTAGCTTCTCGATATCTGAACGTGCCTGAAAAATCCATACTCCTGGTTTTATTGAAACGTATATAAATGGATTTTATTTCGTCTCTGATGAAGGCACGAAAATTTCATACTTTTAACTTTCTAGCTTTAATGATGTAAAATATTTTTATTATTTTTATTTTTATCGTTTTCCATACTTATTTTTATTTATTCCGATGATATTTTGATGTTCGTTGTGAAATACTGCAACTGCTATAAATTCCTGATTTGTTTGGTAAAATCTGTAATGTTCCAATTTGGACATAAGAATTTTTGCAGCATTTTTGCTTATCCAACTTTGATATATATTTTTCCACATAATTCCGATTTTGTGCCATCGAAGTGGAAAATGCCAGGCAGGTAATAAATCAGATGAAAAAAAATCCTGGATGCCGGTGGGCCGATATTGATTTATTCCAGGTTGCTATGGGTATCCAGAATCTGTAGTTACAACATTCCAAAAATCGGTTTATCAGTTTCGGAATTTTTAGCACACCAAGTGCTGTAAAAAAGTAGTTTAGAAATGGACGCGTTAAAAGTTTTTGTAAAAAAAAATGAAAAAAAAAAACAAAAACGAAAATGAAAAATGGAAAAGAAGACAATTAGCTCCAAATTTCAACGTAGAATCCTACTTCAACGTCATAAAGCAGTATGAAAAAGATAAAAAAAAGAAATAATAACGAGGAGCTCCAAAAGGAGGGGGAAACGGTTTGCCAGTATAAAAAATGAGACGAGGTAATTGGTGGGGTTGGTTTGATGGGGTACAAGTGAAATACCGAAGGTTGATCGAGCAACACGAAGACGGCAATGGCATCGTACATTGGATGGTGCAATAAGTCTTCGTCAGGGACGGCCATCTTAGATGCGACATGGTAGGATGGGTAGGACGGTTGGAACTTGGGTGTGAGTCGGTCTGCTGCGCGAAAGCCAAGGAGGGTTTGGAGACCTGGCATCTTGGAAGGAGCAACATCGGCTGGCTGGATGGAAAGGAAGAGCGATTAAGAAAATGAAGATGGATACTGTTGGATAAAGGAAAGCGAGATGGAGATTGTGGTGGTTCGAGGTACGTTGAGAAGTAGAAGTGCGAGGAATAGGTGGAGAGAGAATCTATCCGTTCTTCGTTCTGGCCTCCACCTGGTATTACTAGACTTTGCCACGTCGAGAAAGGATGTCGCGGGTGGTTGATGCAGGATGCTTCAACCAGCCTCCCCTTCGCACCGGTGATCAGTTAAGAAATAGCTCGGAAGGCCGTTTGATCGTCCGGAAGATTTCCGACGCGTCAGCTTAATCATTCGGAATCATTCGCAAAGCGGGACCATAAATTTGCGGCGAAAGCCTCCAACTTCTTCTTCTTCCATCCAGTTTGAGCTACGGGGTGCAAAGTGTATTGGGTCTTCGTTGAAAACGTAGTCCTCGCTTCTTTGATCGATGCGGACAGTTTATTCGTCGAATCACCAAGCGCGGAGTCAATGTCTCGTGAGTAAATGATCGTGTAGCTTCTTCAAGAATCGACACGTCTCATCATCGACTCTAGTTGACGAAATAACTGAAATTCCAATATTAGCAAGGATCCCGACTAGAGCTGGACAACGATCAAGCTCAAATTTGAAACTACCCCGCGGCCTCCTCATGCTTCGTGGCCGGTAACGTAATCCAGAAAGATAGACGACAAAGACTGGAGAGCGAAGAGAGAAGTGATGGGGTGGGAAGAGAGCAAAGTGGCAAGTCCAGGCGAACGTAACCAACGGAGAAATATGGTGGTCTCGCATTCATCTTTTTATGGGTACTCAAGAGGGGTAACCATGGTAACTAGGATTCGACGAAGGACCAAACTGCTGGGTATGAGGGAACGCCCGGAGCTTGCGTGGTTGCTGGAGTGGGCTATCGTAAAATTAAGTAATGAGATAGATAAGAAAATGTAAACTTCTAGCCTTCTAGATGACCAGTTTCGGTTACCAAACCTAATACAACGCAAGATCCGTTTTCAATGAGCCAATGCGTATGGTCAAGTTACCTGTCCCTAGTCATCGTTCCAAATATAGCCTCATCACAATGATCGTTCTTTCAACTCCCATCCAAAAGCTCTTTGAAACCTTTTTCCATTCATGACGTTACGTGGCGTCGCGAACTATATTTCTTAGCCCCCGGGCGGTTATACCGTTGATGATGGTGGCACTCGTAGACTGGCAAAGTTGTTTGCGGTTCGGAAGGCGTGCGAGGCGCTACCCTCCGCGTGGGTTGGTGGTACGATAGTAACGCTTGCACTGGGGGGGTGTCGAGGGGCGAGAGGAGTGGGAAAAATGGGCAAAGTTTTGCAGCGATCCACCTTGCGGGTGCTCTAGCCCGCAGAGACGCGAGAGATAGCGAGGGCGAGAATTTTCCAGATAAACGAGGACATTCAACTCTTGGAGATTGTTACTCCATCCCCTTCGCGGCACTTTTATGCGATATCGGAGTATGGCGAGACGCGAGGGTGAGACCAGGGCGGTTGCTTCGACGCCTCCAATACCATCCCACGAAGGCCTTCGTATCTAGCCCTCCGGAAAGCCTTTACTCTCATCTATCCTATCGCCTGGTGGTCCACCATCTTTCTTTCCGATCATTTTTCATGAGGCGTTACGAAGTACAGAGTGGCACTGTGCCGTTAGTGCATACCTGTATACCCGACTCTAGATACGCCTAATAGCATGTAACTCAAGGAGGTGCTGTCCTCAAATAATAAATGGATGGCATTTAAGTTTCAGTATCTAGGTCCTGTATCAAGCATCTAGTCATTTTTTCCAGGATATTTATGGCTTGTTCAGTATTACTGGTGTCGTCAGAAGGAACGTTCCCTGTGTTCAGCCTTTAAAAGGGGTAGTTTAGGTTTTGAAGGTCATACCGGTCATCCAGAGTGGAACCAATCCAGGCTGGATCCATCCAGTCCACACAGGTGTTCTAAAAGTAGGAATCGTAGGTTTTGGACATGACAGCAGTCATCCAGAGTGGAACGAACCCAGGCTGGATCCATCAAGTGCACACAAGTGTCCTAAAAGTAGGAATCGTAGGTTTTGGAAATGACAGCAGTCATACAGAGTCGAACCAACCTAAGCTGGATTCATCAAGTGCACACAAGTGTCCTCAAAATAGGGATCGTAGGTTTTGGACATGACAGCAGTCATCCAGAGTAGAACCAACCTCAGGCTGGATCCATCAAGTGCACACAAGTGTCCTAAAAGTAGGAATCGTAGGTTTTGGACGTGATAGCAGTCATCCAGAGAGAAACCAACCCAATGTGGATCCATCAAGTTGACACAAGTGTCCTAAAAGTAGGAATCGTAGGCTTTGGACATGACAGCAGTCATCCAGAGAGGAACTAACCCAAGCTGGATCCATCAAGTGGACACAAGTGTCCTAAAAGTAGGAATCGTAGGTTTTGGACATGACAGCAGTCATCCAGAGTGGAACCAACCGCGGCTGTATGCATGAAGCGCACATTTAGTGTTTTCACGGGGTGGTATGAGGAAATGGGTTGGTAAATGAGTGATACATCTGAGAAGCCAGGCTTATTATTCTACCTCGCCTCGGTAGATTGACTCTCGCGAATGCACGTATCGCTCGGTTGGCTCCCTCTCGTGTCTCCTAGCGCAAACGACCTTCGCTCGCATCCTCTCAACGTAGCTCTTGATTCGTCGAGTGTTCTCTCGTCAACTCCACCACTTTCGTCAAGCTCTCGTCGAGGAAAGTGCTTTTCCCAACAGGCGAGTCACACCAGCCGGAGTCCATCGAGTTTTTGTTGATTATCGGTATTCGAAACGATTATGACACGTGCCAGTCATCAGCTATTAGCGTTTTGTTGATTCCTCGATAATCGTACGACGGACTGCGCAGACTCGTAATCATGAAAGTTTGATGATGAAAATTTGTAAAGTTGACGGTGTCGAGATCGTGGGGAGTCCAGGGGAGGAGGAATCAGGAGGGAACGAAGAACGTCGACGCTGGGGCGGTTCCTGAAAGCTGGAGAATCGGTAGGTTGAGGGGCTTGGTACCCCGGTCGAGTTTTGAGACGGTAGTTTGCGTAGCCGTAAATTCTCTCTTCGCGAGTTAAAGGCCGCGGGCTCGTCGCCGTTCTCTCGCTCTTTTCTATCCTTCTTTGACCTCCCCCGAAACGCCCTAGGAAGAACCGACCAACCTGGCTGATCTTTCGGTCCTTTCCTACTCAACCTTGGAACGGCCAAACCCACCTTACCGTATCTTTCTACCATCTTCTATCAATAATTCCGGAATGGCGCTGCGTAAGGCGCCGTTACGAGGCTACCCTCTTCAACCCTCGTTGGGGTTGAAAGAGGCAGCTAAAACTCCTTACTTTCAGCGTCCTACTTCTCATGAAATTCGCATCACGCCAGCCGATATTATTCCTACCGATAGATTCGATTCTGCTCCCTCATCTACCCACTACCCTTTCCCACTCTACACCCCTACATCCGGATGAGCTTCACAATTCCCTGCCCTTATCTTTCTTCGCTACTCAAATCGCACGTCGATGTACTTTCTGAATTATCGGAGAACTCCCGCTCGGAACGGTCGCGAATTTTATGAACAGGGAAAGTTGAGTTGGGATACCGGTAGGGTGGAGTATCCCGTAGGTCGATGCTCTCAAAGATTATCGTAAAAATATTATATATATATCACATATACGTAACTGCAGAACGAACGTTTTAAAAGTATCACCAAAACTGACGGTTTTTGGGTACTCGATCTTGGTTCAAATTTGTTGGAACGGTTTTCAGGTATTCCCTTACGTGACCTTCAATTAAATGTAAGTGTACTTATTTGAAGGTCACTTGGAGTATAAGTGAATTAATTTAAAAACTTTGGATCGATCAAATTTGGATTGTTTCAATTGACTTTGGATTTATTTTTAATTGATTTTGATTTAAGATTGATTTTCATTCGTATTTAATTTTGATTTGAAATTGATTTTGATTTAAAATTTATTTTCGTTTGTATTTAATTTTCATTTGAGGTTGATTTATTTTTATTTCAGATTGATTTTCATTTCAGATTTATCTTCATTGACCTTTTGCTGAATCTACATTGATTTCGATTAAGATTATTGTAAAATCGATCCGATCATCTTCACACTGATTTTGATTCGATGAACCTTTGGTCGATTCGATTGATGTCCAAAACGATCCAATAACCCAAAAACAGGAACCCCTTCCCAAAAAATTGAATTCATAGGCTGCGACGTCACAGCCACCAAGACGTAAATAAATCTCCCTCCCCATGCGTCTGAATCACACACATAAAAATCGATTACTATAAATGAAAACATCCAGCTCCAAAAGCACAAAAATTTCAAACCAACCCAAACACCCCAGAACAAATCCAGGTAAATCGATTTTCAACGATTCTTCCTAAACGATCCGATAAATGGACCGATGATTTTCGGGATATTGGTAGGAAAGAACTGGGGATCCGATGAGGTTTTTAGGGTCAACAGATCCTTCCTCATGCTCCTAGGAAAGAATTCGGTTTTTCATGAAGCTCGGAGGAAAGCCTGGAATGTGAGCCTAGAATAGTCGGACGAGATCAGCTGCCACCATCCAACGGATATGACGGCTTCCTTGGTTGAGACGTTTACGTCAAGAAGATGACGTCTACGGCGAGTCGGCGAGCGGAGGGTTAGGCTTGGCAACCCTCTACGACACAAAACCCCAACAAGCCTCTAAGGCTCGTCAAGCTTTTTGCGCTGGCCTACAATTGTGCAAAGTACGTTGCAGCCTGAAGAGACGGAAGAGAGAAAGCAGGAAAGAGGGTAGAAGAGAGAGAAAGAGAGTTTGAGAAACACCCCGCGGCGGACGTAGTATGCAGATTCGTGAAATAAATGCCCGAAAGTTTCACTATAACTCTGCACCCGCGAAATCTCGGGCTCAAGCAAGCGACCCACCCCCATGGGGAAGCGCAGTCCTGCGCCGGTTTTCCAGCACTGTACGTTCCTTCTGTGGCCTCCTCCGGTTTCTGGCTATGCTCGGGTCCTCTCGGGGGTCGAAACGACCCTCTGGGCCACTCCCTCGAGCACCCCCTTCGTGGACTCACACCCCCACCCCTCTCCAAGCATCTCCTCGTTTTGAGGGATGGAGAGGAGCTTTGGGGGGTCGAAACTACCCTTCTTATTTACTACTTCCGTTTTAAGGCTTCTTGAGCGAAATGGCGGACAGACAACTGGAGAATCAGACGTTGGGTGAAAACTTATTTTTTTGTTGGTTTTAATCTTCAGGGGGTTGGAATCGTCAGATTTCTAGTGTTTATTATACTTTCCAGCCAATTTACATTTACCCTTAAAGGCTGTTTCGCGTATACGTAATTGATCCAGTCAGCATGGCCAGACAGCTGTTTTTTTTTCACATCAGATTTCACCAGCGATGCTGAGGGAACGACCAACGGATGGCTGGAATTGGATTGGATAACTCTCGCGCAAGGCCTCGCTAAAGTTTTCGTCTGTCTCAAAACTTTTAAAAGCAGATTTAACGTTAACATCAACGCGTTACGAGGCACCGACGGAGATTCGAATGGAACAATGGAAGAGATGGAAACAAAAGGGGAACAAAAAATATAGCTTCTAGACGGGTATTCGCGAAGCAGGAGAAACAAATTTTTCAACGTCGATCGATATGCGGCGACGATGGACTGCAGAATTAAAATAAGAAAGTTAGTAATATTTTAAATTAATAAATAATGATATGGGTAAAAATTGAATTGAATAACGACTCCAAAATTTTTATAATAAAGTTTATCGTTCTTTTGTAAATAAATAATAATAAAACGTGATTTACAATTAAAAAGATGATCTGGTATTCAAAAGATTTTTTTAATCGATGAATAATACAATAATTGTTCTTTATTCGTGATTTTACATACACAAATATTTATTTGACCTGCGATGATTTCGAATGAAATGAATTAATCGAGTAATCGAAAATATGATAAAGCGTGATTTAAAAAACATAAATGTCGTTCCATCATTTTTTTAGTACGTATTTACACAGAGATCATTAGAGTTTATATTCGCGATCGTCAGTATAAATAGAAATTAATTTTTATGTAGTGTCATTCGTGAAAATTTATTGATCATGTTTGTAATAAATTTTCCACTATAAATCGACTTTCTCAATAATCGTTATTGTTATGAATTATCATAAGTGAATATTTATACTTATTATTATAAATAAAAATGTACTTTATGAAGCATTATTTATAGAACAGTAATTATTAATCCTGATTCGTAAAAAAAAATGATTATTGATCAGATTGATTGGCATCTTTTATTTCTTATTATCCTAACTCGTAATTTATTCTTATTTATGAATAATAAGAATGAAAGATTCTCAGGAGTTTGTTGGGTTTTTTTTTTGGATATAAGAAAAAGCGAATGATTATTTAAAGTAAAAATAATTGAAATAAAGATGAGTAATCGCTTTTTTCATGATTGTAAAGTTTCGGTATTTTGCGAATGTTGGATTCATAGTACGTGATTTTGAAATTTTCTGATAAGTCCCTATATTCACTATTAATTTTCTAGTCTCTCTCACTCTTTCTCTTTTTCGCTCTCTCTTCTGTAAACTCTCACATGCCTGCACATTCAACGAATGCTCTAAAAGTACCTTAATCCACCAAGAGATTAAGATAAACCCTAAAAATGTTCTCAGCAAACTAGGCAACTTCGTGTCGCGATTCGAAGCAGGAAATGGGTAAGATTCGTGCGAGTGAAGGAGAGCTCAAAACGTGACGAATCCAAGATAGGCCGGAGTGTTCTTAATTCCCATTGTGTCACGTGAGAGCCTTGTACTGAATGTTGACCGTTGATCATTTCGAATTTCACTCGGCGTTGAAAAGTGCAAATAATATGTCGTGAGCTATTTTTCGAAGCTGTAAACTTGTAGTTTTTTTCTGAAATTGATCACAATCTGCCATCGACCAATCAGGAATGCGCCATATCATAAGCTGGTAAAAAAAACATCACAAATTATCTTGAAATCATCAGAATATTTTCTTCCAATTTTTCATAGCATTTCGAGAAGGTATAATTTGAATGATCTGGCTATAGAAAAAATTGATTAAAACATTCATCAATGTTCTTCCAAAATGTCTTTTCAAAGGTCATCTTGGGTCATCCAAGATCATCAAGATTATTCATCAAAGTTCTTCCAAGGTCATCGCAAAAGCCATCAATGTTTTTCCGAGATCCATCAACATCCAATCTCCAATTTCAATTCCAGGAATTCCAATCCAGTTCCAGTAAAGGTTATCTAAGATCATCCGAGATCATCAAGATTATTCATCAAAGTTCTTCCAAGGTTATCACAAAAGTTATCAATGTTTTTCCAAGATCAATCAACATCCAATCTCTAATATCAATTTCCAAAATTCCAATCCAGTTCCAGTGAAGGTCGTCTGAGGTCATTGAGGATTATCAAGATTATTCATCAAAGTTCTTTCAAGGTTTTCTCAAAGGTCATAAAAACTCTTCCAAGATCCCTCAAAATTGAATCTCCAATTTCAATTCAAAGAATTCCAATCCAGTTACAGCAAAGGTTATCTAAGATCATCCAAGATCATCAAGATTATTCATCAAAGTTCTTCCAAGGTCATCACAGAAGTTATCAAAGTTTTTCCAAGATCCATCAACATCCTATCTCCAATTTCAATTCCAGGAATTCCAATCCAGTTCCAGTAAAGGTCATCTAAGGTCATCCAAGATCATCAAGATTATTCATCAAAGTTCTTTCAAGGTTCTCTCAAAGGTTATCAAAACTCTTCCAAGATCCCTCAAAATCGAATCTCCAATTTCAATTCCAAGAATTCCAATCCAGTTCCAGCAAAGGTCATTTAAGGTCATCCAAGATCATCAAGATTATTCATCAAAGTTCTTTGAAGATCCTCTCAAAGGTCATCAAAATTCTTCCAAAATCCCTCAAAATCGAATCTCCAATTTCAATTCAAAGAATTCCAATCCAGTTCCAGCAAAGGTCATCTAAGGTCATCCAAGATCATCAAGATTATTGATCAAAGTTCTTTGAAGATCCTCTCAAAGGTCATCAAAATTCTTCCAAAATCTCTCAAAATCGAATCTCCAATTTGAACTCCAAAAATTCCAGTCCAGTTCCAGCGTCGCCACGCTGCTAATCAATCATCGAATTTATTTATTCCACCTCCCGATATCTTCAATTTTTGTGCTTGAATCCTAGTTTGGCAGTTAAAAGCTACATTTTAAAGAGCCTAAACAACTTTGGGCAAGGATGTTGTAGTTCTATCATCGTTACGAAACGGCATCATGGCTGGATACTGTCGTTGATGGAAAGCATGCTGAACGCTATGAAATTAAGGGGGGGCGTTTCCGTCGCTCCTATCACTTCGCTTCGCAACGGAACAACGATAAAAGTGGGCACGTTTCGTCATGGCTGCGATCGTCAGACTGGTTCCTCTTGGGTTCAAACTCCCGGTCGCATCTAACGTTAACGTTATTCAAGAGCGTGCGACGTCTCCCATTTTAACGTAATTAAAGTGCCCTTGTCTACCGGAAAGCCACGAAATACCAAACGTAAACTCGATTCTTGTCCACTCGATGACACGAGAAATCATCAATTTCAAATAATCTTTTTCACCTGTTATCTTAACCTTTTTAATGTCCAAAAAAATAACAAAAAAACCAAAAACAAAAATGGTAATTGTGAATATGGACGGTTGCAATGAAACCTAGTATTTAGCTGTAGGATTCCCAAACTCCAGTCAGGACAGATGTGACCCTCGTCGTCGTCGAAGACTGGCTCTGTGCCATCAACTTCCAGCCAAAAAACATGCATCTTCGCTTCAAACTCTTGCCTCAACCGAGCAAGTTGAAAATGTATGAAAAGTTGTTGAAATAAATGAAAAATATATGCGCAATTGAAAAGTTTGACCTTTCGACAGTGATGATCGTTCGATCAACAAGTTGAAGAACGTTGAAAAGAACATGTTGCGGAATTAGCTGATTGAAAACTCGTTCCCTACTATTTTGAGGATAAACTACGAAAACATTAGCAAAGATTAGCTGCGTTTATTATCGTTACATCGTAACCGAAATCGTCATTTCGAAAGCCAAGCCAGATCGAGCGTTCACCCATCCGGGTATTGACCTTGACGTATGAGACTTGGCGAGAGATCCGTGAGACCGCAATTTCCGCAATTTCCTGTCAAAGCATAAACGGCCAACTGGCAATAACTGGTATAAACCGGAAGTGGGTCATCGAGTGGACAAGGGCATACCAAAGGTTCACCTTGTCCTCGGATTCCCTCGAATGACGCTTGATGACACAATTCGCATACGTACGAATTGAATTTCCCTCCTCTCTTGTTTCGTATATAGCTCGCGATTTTCAAAAATACTTTACCACCTGCGAGCACCCACATATGCACCGGACGATAAAATTTATTTCCGCTTGCTCGTCCCGAGCGATATAATTGCATTAGCAACAAATTTCATTCGAGCTCTCATTTTCCATTACAAATTTAAAAGCAGACGCACTGTGCGCATTATTATCGATCGCTCTTGCGCGGAGGGGGTGGTGAAACGGTCGAGGGGTGGGTGACGGTTGTTACTTCCTATGTACGTACCACTAGTGAAACCGCCATTAATTAATACTCCTGCAACTGTAATTATACCGTTCTTTCGCGACGAATCGAATCAAAATTGCGTTACTCAACCCCCCACCCCTCTCTCGCTCTGTCAAACCCTTGAAGGCTCCAGCATCGAGAGGAGAAAAAAAACGAATAATTGCCCTGGAAGGAATTGCATTCGCAGGAATTGTTTTTTTTTTAATTTTTTTTCAAAGATAATATCTTGAGAAATGTTGGTCCGGCTGCAAAGAAGCTCTGAATTGTTAAACGGAATTCCTGGCAGGCTGGATCAGGCAAATCCAAGCAAGCCTTAAATCCGGTTGTCTGATTATCGCGGGAGATCAGCTGGGAGCGTGAATTCGTGCAAGGTTGAAATCCGGTTGCCTGATTATCGCCGGAAATCAGCCGGATCAGGAAAGTTAAGGCGTGCCGTAAATCCGGCAGCCTGATAATCGCCGGAACCCAGCCGGATTTTGTCGAATCAAGGCACGTCGTAAAACTCGCGTTTTCGAGCCTGATCAGGCCCTGATCAAACTTTGGGCCAATTTACCGAAGTTTCTACGCGTGAACTCGTCGCGGTTTCGTCGTAATTAGAATTCGCTTATCGGTGTAAGTAAAGCTCGAATTATTCAGGAAAACCGGACGCATAAATTGACCACGCATTTCCGCGCAGATTGAATAAATTAATTGGTGATTCCCGAACCAATCGGCGATCGATGTATTATGCAGTCGAAAGTCCCCGGACGTGGAGGGTTGACCGTATCGGGGTTGAATGTTTTTTTTTTTCCCCTCTCAACGTCCGAATCGCGACACATGTTGGGAGAGGGATGAAAACACAGGGTGGGTAATGAAAAAAAAGGGGGAATAAAAAAAAAGGATTGGTCGTGAAAGCCGCAAGAACGACGGTGACCACGAACGGACGAGTAATAAAGTAATTTTATGAAGTGGTCAGCAAGCGAACGTCCGGTTGTTCCGGGGGTGTATGTGAGCGGTCCGAACAACCGAGGGGTTCCCACAGGGATGAAAAATGGCCTCGGTTCTCCGGCCTTGGGAAAACCTGTTCCTATCCACCCCCAACCCCCTGCGATTTACCCCCGTTCCGGAATCATGCCTAAACCGCCCTTAAGTGAAAACATACTGTCCCTTGTCTTGCAGTTTCCTCCGGTGAACCGGTAAAAGAGATGGAGCGCCGACAAGGGGTAAATTACGAGAAAAAAAAATTGAAAAAAAAACGGCAGCAACAAAAAATAATACGCTCGAAGGGGCAAGTCTGGCGACCCTGCCCTTATTCTCTCTACCAAACTTATACCCCCCACCCTCCTCCCTACGAGTTACGAAATTTTTTACCCGGAAAGACGCGGTTGAATATGGCGGTGAGAATTTTACCCCTCGTACATCACGTGGCTACACGGGATCCGTAAATTATTTCTCGCTGCGACTCCCCCGCGGATCCACCGCAATCCCTTCGCGGTGATCGCGACTCCACGCACCGTTCGATCATCCCCGTACGAGCCACTTCCTCCCGTCTTTTATCCTATCACAACCCCAAACGAGGAAATGTTTGTATCCAATGAAACGATCCTCTCTACGTGATTTTTTGATCAAATATTTTGTTTGCAATTCCTTTTTTTGGCTTGGGGTATGGATCAAGAATATCTTTCGAATTTTCTCTTTTTTTTTAATGGTCGTTTTTTAATGATAATCGATATTTTTGTGAGTTCTTCTTCGAGTCTTTTATTTTCTCTTCAATCGCCAACGAAGAAATGTTTTAATCCAATGAAACGATCTTCTCTACCTTGCTTTTTTGATAATCGTTAGGCCGGCGAATTTTTTTTTCATTTTTTTTTGCTTCAAATATGGGTCAAGAATATTTCTCGAATTTTCTCGTTTTTTATATTCATTTATTAATGATAATCAATATTTTTGTGAGTTCTTCTCCGAGTCTTTTATCCTCTCTCGAATCCCCAAACGAGGTAATGTGTCCAACAAAACGATCCTCTCTACCTTGCTTTTTTGACAATCGCTACGTCTTCAAATATTTTTTTTTTCATATCGTTATTTTGGTACAAATATTAGCCACGAATATTTCAATATGGTTTTTTTTTATTATATTCGTTTTTAAACCCGAATCAATAATTTAGTGAATTAATTTTACAGATGTTTTATAATTATCCATTAATAAGGAAACACGAGTATTCAAAATATGTTTGTTTAAAATTTCAGTATATTCAATAATTATGCTGTAAATTTAATCATAGCTTATTAAATAAAGTGTGGATTCAATGCAGAGTAGTCTCAAATCAATTCAGAGACAATTTCTTGTAATTTGCAGCAACCAATCGATGAGAAAGTAATTAGCAGTTTTTTTCGGGTAATTAGATCGAAATCTGCGATGAATCTGCTGATATATGTATTAACCGATTTCTGCTTTTATTTCGAATGTACCTCTATACCTCTTGGGACATTTACGAGGTTTAAAAGAAAATAAGGCGTATTTTGAAAATTATTTTATTTTTGTTACTTCAGAACGAATGTCCCAGACGTATATTAACATTATCAGGCAGTTTGCGTATTTAGTTTGTTTTCGATGGATACAAAGGTTAAACCTGTTTCGGTGTTTTCGGTGTTACGCTGTTGTTTGGAAAAACAACAGTTCGATGTTTTTTCTCTTCCCAAAACAGCAAAAGAGTCATAAAAGGACTTCAAGGAGAGTTCAAGGTCGTACGAAAAAGCGTTGGCAAGAGTGTATTACATCCTAAATTTACATATGGATAAATAAATAAATATTTTCCTTGAAAAATAAAGTTACCTTATTTTTTGAACGAACCACATCTAACTGAATAAAAATAAAAATATTCCTTTCTTTTCGAAAACTTTCGAACAAACCCAGAAAAAAAAAGATATCCAACCTCAAGCAACCCCAATCCACCTAAAAATAAAAAAAACTCATAAATCTGTCTTTATTTCCAAGATTTCGTGATGTAACTAACGAAAGGTACCAAAACGAAAAGTAACTATTCACTACTGAAAGGTTCGTGAAAAATACGATTGCTTTTCTCGTGGATAAGGGAAAGGGGCAGAACTCGGAATAACGAATTGCTGGACCCGCAAGACGAGAACGAGAAAAAAGGAAAATAAATTAAAAAAAAAAACGAGAAAAACTCATGAAAAAGGGGGTAGCAAGTGGTCGGCGAATTCACAGTTTCATTCGGGGTGTGCAGTTATTTGTGTACGCGTGCGTGCAGTCAAGGGCTTGGTTTTGGGGGATAGGAGGAAAGATATACAGAGAGTAGGTTTGGCCGGGCGGTAACTTTTCCCTCTATTAGATTATAAGCGAGCGGCGAGCATCTGCAGAATCTCGGACTGAGACCGTTAATTTTCGTTAAAAACCAAATGCCTCTGTACCGCGGAAGTTTGTTGCTTCCGGTTGCTTCAAAACCCTTGCTCATCCCAACAAAAACCACCCCCGATCCCCTTTTACTCGTTTTACCCCTTTTAAGGACCTTAGAGTCCGTCCTTCACGTTCGCCATCTCTTTTCTCCATTTTCTCCTTATTCTACGAGTCTACGACGAGGGCTTTATAAGCAAATGCAGCACCCTAGGTTTTACATGGTTATGGGAACATTAAACCACCCGGTGACTCCTATGTCGCGGCCTCGACGCTCCAACCATTAAGATTTACCGGTCCGCGAAACCGTTTGTTTCTCTCGAGTCGGCAAAACGCCCGGGTTATAGACGACGACGAGAATTCACCTTCGCCCAACCAAATGAAAAAGCAGAGTGCTTTAAAACTGATTACACTCGAAACAATAATCACCAGGTTTCAACCCTCTTTTCTTCTACAACCTCTTCCATTTTGTCGTTTTAGTGGACAACGTTCCCTTTTTTTTTTTTGGGGATAAATCGCCCTTCCCAAAAACGTGGACTTTCTAACCTCACTTTTTGAAAAAAGTTGCCTATTTTGTGCCTGAGACGGGGCGGGGGTTGGTTAGGTTTTTAAAAGGGGTGGAGATGAGTGGAAGCAATGTAGAAAATTTATAATCGAAATTTCAATTTTGTTTTTTTATTAATTCACAATTTTTATTGAACACAAAAATTTGAATATTTTATTCTTAGTTTAGAAATCGTTTGTTATTTCTTTGTTTAATTTTTTTTAGTTACTTGAAAATGTTCATTCACTTCCAATCCATTTGTCATTTTTTTTTCTATTTATTTACTATTTATTTAAATTTGTCATTCGTCGGATAGTTTAGAAATTTGTCCTTTCATACTTTGACTTGCTCGAAATTGATAACACAGGTCTACAGGGATCTCCCCCTTCGAGATTTGATGGTTGATACCGATAAATTTTGGGACGCTGAATATGGGAAAAATAATGAAAAAATTCCCACACGTCCAGATTTGTTGGTATTTCATATTTTTATTTTTTACCAAAATACCCTAGGTGGTCTCAGATAAAACCGTATAAAACTAATGGTAATGCCCTTTTCTCGAAAAAAATACTAATTAGTCTTATTTAGGTTCCAGGAACTGCTCCTAATGGATTTATCTAATTCAATTAATGGCCTACAGTAATAGCTCGAAAAAATATACAATTTTAGATCATTTGCTTATGAGGTCAAAATATTTCCTTACAAAGGTGTTGTTTTTTACGAAAATAAAAAAATGAGTTTTCCGGGAAAACTAGATGAGATGGCGGAAAACTGAGTTCATATTCGTGATCAGCGCATCAAAATACACTAGAATCAGTCATTGAATCTCAAAGGGAAAAATAAAAGTTAAAATTTGTAGACCTGTGTAATTATCTTCAAATGTATTTGTTATTTTTAAAATCAATGTTTTCTTGTCTTGCTCGAATTTAATCATTGTTGAAATCGTTTTTCAATTTTTCTTCTCTATTGTCTGTTCGTAATTTTTTATCATTCTTTTTTTATCATTGAGCCGATGTATATAAAGGATTTCATGTATTTAAAAAAAAGAGAGATCACCCATTTATTTGATGTTTTAATCCTTCAATAAAACAATTCTTTACAGTACTTGAAGACACTTTTTAAAAAAATTGCGCAGCACTAATTTTCAATAAAAGATTAACTGCCACATGATCAAATTTGTTTTTCAATATTTTATCAATTGCGAAAAAAAAATCGTAAAGAAAAATTAAATTGGAAAAGAAAAATAACAGAAAGCAAAATTATTACGAGAGGTAAAGCGAGATCCTTCGAAGCAGAGAATTCATTCAACCCTTTCACTGCTACTTTTCCCGCTGATCTTGTGAAGTGGCCTCTCTGCTTTCAGGTTCAGAAATGTCCAAAGAGATGCCGCCACTCGTCGAATCAGCGCGAATATTCTGGTTCGAGTCTGGGCTAACTATGTACCCTTACAGCCCATCGATCCCTTCATTGGTTATAAAGGGATTGTATTTTCCATTTTTTAAATTCAATTCTCCAAAAAAAATGAAGATAAAGGAGCGACAATAAAAATTAGCATTTCTCGTCAAATTAAGTTTTCTATTTATACATACACCATTGATACATTTTCTTATGAAAAAAAACAGTTTTTTTTACCAACTTGAATAAAAATCTTTTATTTTTGTAAAAAGTAGAGATGGCTAAAAAATATTTTACAAAAAATATTACGAGCTTATTATATAACAATCCTTTTCTTCCGTTTGCAACGCTTGTTTTTTTTTATACGAATAATAAAAAACCACCCTTTGTGGGTAGTTTTAGAAAGTAAAAAAAATGTCCTTGAACGAATAATTTTTTGTTGATAAATAATATATATATATATATATATATATATATATATTATAGATGTAAATATTATAAAATAAAAAAATTAATCCAGAATAAAAAACATAAATAAATTAAATAAATAAGCACATAAAATATATTATATTTACAGAGATGATTATATGTTTGTTTGGGTTTGTATGTGTTGCTATTGTCGTTCAGAAGTGCAGTAATGAGCAGCTTTGAGTTTTGTCCAGTTGAAACTTATGATGAACAAACATCAGATTTTATAAGGCCCCTTTTGACCGTACTGTTAACTTTATCATGCAATTTTCCAACTCTTTACTGCCGGTGGCAGGGTCGGTATTTTATCCTCCTGTATATGTCGTCTTCCCTACTTTTTACTGAGCTCTCTCTCTCTCTCTCTCTCTCTCGGCCTCGTTTTACTGCAAAAGCTTTATGGTCCTCGTTTTTCTCAAGCGGCCTTTCTCCACCTCTCGTATTATCATCGTCACAAAAACTTTTGCAGGAAATGCTTTTTCCTGGCGTACCGACTGGCTCTTAAAAATTAATTGCCCACCTACAATTTTCGCCAGTTCTTTCTCGGGTACTAAAAAATACACTAAACGAAAAAATAACATGGATAAATGACGTGAAAAAGAAAAATGAAGTAAAAACTCGACAGCTTCGGGAAAAAAATTAATTTGGCTTGTGGGTTTGCTAATTGATGAACAAAAAACGTGCTTCATTAGAATACAATTCACCAGTAACTTATAATCGATTTTAAGGAAATTTATCTTCCAAATCTTTCGTTCAGTGAGAATATATATCTCAACTTGATTTTCAAACAAGTGGTTCGAAAACATTAATCGTTTATGACCATTTTCACCAAAAACAAAAATTCGACAGCTTTCGGAACATAATTGATTTCAATTAAAAAAAAACTTCAATGAAAAATGGAAAATAAATGAAAATGTAATGAATTTTTATTAATCCTGAGAAAATAAAATTCGCCATTACGAATAAAAAATAATTCAATTCTATTACAAAATTAATTAAATTAAAAATGGTATTAAAAATGACAAATTAATTAAATTGAATTAATGAACTAATTTTTAAAATAAACCCGTATTAAAAATGATTACAACTATGACGAAAACCAATTTGCCGAACTTTAATTAAACGAAAATATATTTATATATGTTTGTCTCCAAAATATGTATAAATTATTATAACTTCCATCGATCGATTCGATCAATTATAATACATTATCGGTTTAGTCATATTATTATTATTATTCTTATTATTAAATAAAAAACATTAATATCATCTAATTTATATTATCTTTCAATAACCAAAAAATTGGTGTTTAATTTGCCCTCAATTTTGAATTGTTCCATTAATATCGAGTATTGTTTTATTAATAATTAATGGTAAATCAATATGGAAAAAAACCATGTTTGTTAATCCATGATGAGTATCTCTAGAGCAAAAGCCGCAATTACAACGTGGGGTTGGACAAATTGGCATGCAGGCCAACGAGGTGTCATTTGGGGGTGGGAGAGGTGCCCGAGGTAACGAGCCTGTGTTTACGGTTAAGCTCGAAGATCTACGAACAATGAAACTGAAGAGAGAGAGAGAGAGACAAGATGAGAGAGATGAAAAGGGAAGCTGGAGTATTTTTTGCCCGCATTTTTCATCCCCCAGAGGGTGTCGTGGGGTCTCCCCTCCAGGGGGTAGTTTTGTCTTGCTCGTGTGAAAAAAGAGTTGGGGGTTGTATAAAAAAACAGAGGAGAAAAAAAAAAGAAAGTCGGACAAACAAACTTAGCGTGACACGTACCCTCGACACTTGTCCCCACCACCACCAGCTACCCCTTTTAGTTCCAGAATCGCACACACGGGGTGTAAACGATCTCGAGTCCGGGCACGCGCCACCCAGATTCCCGAGGGTCGTACGCCGCACAGTGGCCCTTTTTTTTCGTCTCTTTACTCCGCAAACCTTCCCCCACCCCTGGACTACCCACCCTTACTTTCATCAACCCCTACCGCTCCTCCACTTCGCTCCTAGTGAGCACAGCCTCGAGGGGTGGGAAACGGTCTTTTTTTCTAACAGGTGGCCACTGTCGCGGCTTTTTTAACACCCCTAAACCCCGTCACAGGTGTCCCACGTTCAACCTCCCCAAACATCCCTCGGAGAGCTCACGTGAGTTTATACACCCCGATGTAATTATCGTACCGTTATACCCTTTCATTTTTTGCCCTCGGCCAAGCTACAAGTGAGCCCCAGAGAAACCCGGGATGCCCAAAGAAAAAAACTACCCCTGTCCCGGGGTGGGGTAAAATACTTTTTTTTTACCTCGCGTCTAGATTTGCTCGGGCTAATTGCTAATTTTAAAAAAATCCAATCACCGAATGCAACGAAAGCTTGCTGTGTCCGAAAATTGCTAGAGTACTCTTTGTTTAACGAATAAACATTTACCATCGCGTTTTCATTAGGCTTGTGCTGTTTCAATTTTTTTTTTGCCTGGGATCCTCGACCACGAATTTTTTATTTTTTTTCGAGGTTTTAGGGATGGATTATTTTACTAGAACCTGAGGAATGTTGACTTCCATTCCTTCTTGTGTTAACAATAATTTTTGTGTCTTTGTAAATACATTTTCCATACCATATATTATTATTATCTATATAATAATTATTGTTGCTATATATTTTGATTATTATTTATGTATTATATATATTTTATGTATTAGAGCGTCTCGAGAAAAAATAATTTCTCACTTGCTATTGTGTATAATATTATTGAACACAAAAAATTTATTAAACAACGAAAATTATGGGATTAACTATACGCGATAAAAAATCATTTTCATCAATAAAAATAAAGAAATTATTTATTGAAACAAACTTGTAAAGAAATATGTAAATAAACATTTTTTTAAATATATCTAGCAATTTATTACAGCTGTAATTTTACTAGTTGTAAAAATATTTGTATCGTCTCTTACCTGCAAACTTACTTGCATATATTATTACTTAAAAATAATGTGTAACTAATTATATTCTTATTTATATTATTATTTAAATAATGATAATATTCTGTAAAAATATTATTTGAATAAATAAAATATCTATTTGTATAATATATTACGTATGAATATTATATATATATATATATATATATATATAAGGCGTTTTTCATTTATATTTATCTCGTTCATTTGTTTATTCGCCATCAATTTTTGACCTACGTTAAAGGTTTCAAATTTCCCTCCAAACCGGAAGTTTAATATCGATTGGAAAATTCATGCTGAACGTACAAGCAAAGATGCAGATAAGAAAGCCGGTTAATAAAAAAATTCTATAAAATATAAAAAGTTATTAAAAGCTCGAACGAAGCGAGAAAAATACATTTTTCCTCGAAACTTAATTGTGAAAGTTGATTAATGAAGCAACGTCTTTACGTTGTTTCCAAGAGCAAATGAAAAAGGAGAAGAGAGGGAAAAAAGAAAGATTGCTCGGGAGGAAATCTTTGGTGGTCCGCAAGCGCGAGAAGTTGAAAAAAAAAGTCGACGGAGAAGTTCAAGGGCTTTCTTTTCAACCCCTTCGGCTGGGGTTGGAGGGGGGTGTAGTCGTGAGCACTTTCTTCAACGGAGTCCATGGAAAAGACACGACGAGCTCAGGCAAAGAAGAGAGAAAGAGAGGAAGAGAAAAAGAGTGAGAAAGATCGAAAGAGAAAAAGAGAAAGAGAGAAAACTGGGACGGGGGTGAGTGCAGGACAGTTGCAGGGGAAGAGTCTCTAGGGGGTTGAAGAGCGGAGGAGGTCTTACACACCGGTGGGGCGATGATACTTCGGTGGACCCTTGTTCGTGCCCAGTGGGGGTAAGAACGTCGGTTGGCACCCCTTAAATGCTCTTACCCCTCACCCTCCCTCCTCGCCCCAACTTATCTCATCCCCCTCGCACACAAAGATCAATAAAAATACGAAAAGGTCCCGGCGAGTAATTCGTCCATTTTTCGGCCATCAATAATTCAACTTCGACTGGTTAACTGAGCAAAAAAAATAAAAATAAAATAACAAAAAAAAAAACATTCAGAAAACATCGATTCCGCCCTCTTTTCCGGTCTCGTTCTATTTCGATCAAAATTTTATTTTATTTTCGTTAAAGATACGATTTTCTTACGTAGTTTTTCAATACCTTTTTCATTATTTTATTTTTATTATTATTTTTCCCTTTGGAATTCCTTCTCACCCCAAACCTGAATTATATGTACTTTATTCAATTTAGATTAATATTGTTTTTTATGGGCGTAATCAATACGTCATTTTCTTGTATACTTTTTTACTTTGGTTTTTCGATTTTACTTTTTTTTTCTTCACCCTCGTCTCTCACTTCTACTTTTCTCACCCCACTCTCACACGAAGATCAATAAAAATACGAACAGGGAGTAATTTTCTGAGCGAGTAATTCGTTCATTTTTGGCCATCGATAATTAATATTCGACTGGTAAAATGAACAAAAAAAACTGAACGGAAAATAACAAAAAAAAGAAACGTAAATGAAAAATCGGTTCTACCCTCTTGCCCATCCGATTTTTCGATCAAAATTGTACTTTATTTTCATAAACAATACATTTTCTTGCACAGGTGTTTTTTCATAAATAATATAGTTTCTTACGTAGTTTTTTTTCATAGAACATACATTATTCTTCCATAGTTTTTTTCATAAACAATATATCATTTTTACATATTTTTATTTCATAAAAAATACATTATTGTCACATAGTTTTTTTTTCATGAAAAATACATTATTCTTACATAGATTTGTGCATAAAAAATCCTTTATCCTTCCATCAGTTTTTTTTTAAATAAACAATACATTATTCTCACATAATTTTCCTATACATTTTTTTTCAATTTTGCTGTTTTTTTCTTTTTTTTTTTTGCATTATTTCGGCCACGAAAATTCATCGCTTTGCAGACGAAAGATAAAGAAAGTCGCATTTTTTCGGTCGGTTCGTGTTGCATGCTCGTTCGAATGCACGAGCAGCAGAGATGCCGGATAGTCGAGCGTGAATCTCTTAAGGATACAAAACTGCTTCTTTAAGGAAGAACGCAAACCGAAGCCGTTCCTGTATATAACTAGACCTTCTGAATCGCTCGCAAGCATTTTCTCGTTTCTCCCTTCCTCTAACCTCCCACACCCTTCAACCCGGCCAACAGCTCGCCGCCATCCCTTTTTCGCAATCCGGCAAATCAACGTGGCTCCGCGCATTCACGTTCTTTTGTTCTCCGGCTCGAATTTCCCTTGGAATCTTCGTTACTCCGAGCGCCAAATAAAAGATAGGGGCTAAGGGAATCGTTAAAATGGAAATATATATATTTATGAATATATATATATATGGATATATGAATTTATATGGAGGAATGCAGGATATGAAAAAAGCTAAAGGAAACAATGCAAATTAAAATGAACGAAAAATATACGTGTTCTCAGCTGGAAGATCTCAGAATCAAGAAATGGTGCTGCAAAAGCTCTTTTAATTTTTTTACTTAAAAAAAATGAAAATTCCAGTAATATTGGAAACATTTTTTAAAATATTGTAGATAACAATAAACCGATGATTATCTTACGTAGATTATTATAGATAACAATAAGATTGCTACTAATAGTTTAAAAAAACGATGCCTGTATTAACACTGAAAATATAAAAAAAAATATAGTAGATAATAATAATCCGATAATTATGTTATATTTATTTCAATTCATTTGTACATTTATTTTCAACTCATTCTTCCATTAAAATCGTCTTCGATTTGTATGAAATTCATCTTTAATTTCTAATAAATTAATTTTATTTCACCAATGTTTATATCTTTATTAAGACAATTA
This sequence comes from Ophioninae sp. B BG-2022a, assembly GCA_030522765.1. Lineage (NCBI taxonomy): Eukaryota > Metazoa > Arthropoda > Insecta > Hymenoptera > Ichneumonidae > Ophioninae sp. B BG-2022a. The sequence goes on along the minus strand of JAPYZJ010001092.1, from coordinate 20,182 downwards.
AATTTGACCTCCATCTGTATAAATTCAAATTCATACAAATCGACGATAAATCTATCATTGCTTTATAATAAATGACGAAATTTATCCTCGACTTCTCACGAACAAAAAAATAAATTGTGCATACGTACGAAATCTGTTCAATTAAGGTTAAAAGATGAAAAAATCGATTGTTACATGCAACAAAGAAAACAAAAACTACAGCTTATCTGTTTCAGTCACAATAAAGTATACGTTGATTCAAAAATCACCTTGCATCTTCAACCAACCAAAATCCTCGTTTTCTTCTCCATCTCCAATTTTCCACCCCTTTCCTAAACTGAAACGACCTATTCCGTTAAAACGAAGCTTAATAAACAAATATCTTTCGCCACCCTGTGGCAGTTCGATTATTACTACCGTCCACGGGTTTGATAAATTTCTCACCTCGATAAACAAACCTGCCAAACTGTCCAATAAAAGATCCCCCCCACCGCAGCACTCTCTATCGAATTACCCTCGTTTTTTTTCCCTTCTCCAATCTCACCACGCTGGCAAAACTGTATTGGTCGAAGGGTGGCCACTTTCACCGGCCAAAAGTTGCAACAAGAGTTTTAGTTATGGCGTCAAGACGAGGGGGTGGAAGTCGAGTGGTAAGGAGGGTGAGCGTACGATAAACGTTCGCTACGTATACGTAAAGCGAGGGACACTACACGGAGGGTCGTGAATTTTCGATCGCGTTCCTCTTCTCGTTCTTCCACAAGAACAGGCCCTTTATTACAGAATGAAACAAAAGAAAGTGGTGTGACAACGAATCTATATATATACATATATAACCAAATATACATATATATAACATATATACAACGACGAATAACAACTCGGTGGGCAAAAGAGGGCACGTGGGGGGTAGGGGTGGTTTCCCGAGAGAAGGGTAAGAAAACGAGAAGAAAAAGTAAGACGACGAGAAGGATGGAAAGGGGGTTGGTACGGAAACGACGAAAAGGAGAAAAAGATAGGAGGGTTGGTAGGGGGTGGTTGTGCGGAGGTCGAGGAAAAATCGTCCCCATTGTCTCTCCGACGCCATTTTATCATTCCTCTTCGGTGTTCTGCTTTCGGAGCGAGGGTTAGGGCGACGGGGGTTGAAGGGGGTTGAAGAAGGGGTTGCGGGGGGGGAGTAGCAGCGGAGAAGAACGAGCCCCCTTGGCATATTTCAAATGACAAAAACCAGAGCCACCCTCGCGGAGATAGAGCTGGTGCTGTCGGACGAGGGGTGGTCGGGAGATATAGAGGTAACCAGGGGTCGTTCGGGGGATGGGCAGGGGGTTGAAGAGTACAGCTCTACGGCTGAGAGTGAAACAGTGAGGGTGCTAGAAGAAAGAGAAAGAAAGAGGGTGGATATCTCGCCCGACGCCTCGCAGCCTCTTCGAGACTCAACCACCCCCCCCCCTCCTCCTCCCCGTCTTCAACCTTCTGGGGGTGGAAAAGAAAGAGGGCAGGGGGACGCTTTCGTCCTCCAAGCCACTTCTCCCGAATCACCCCCTCTTTTCAAACCTGCCTTTTCCACACTATCCCACCATTGCCCAACAACGGCCAGTGGCTGAACGACGTCTTAAACTTTAATTGCCTTTATTTCGAAACGAGAGCGCGCAAGTGAGGAAAGAAAAAACAAAAAGGAGATACGTTCCTCAATGTAACGGACATTCGTGATGGAAGAAGCTACCGAAATGGACCCGAGAAAAGGGGGAGGAAAAATCACTTTTTTTTCGATGAAACCTGTCCACTGTTTTTTTGGAGGAATTATTATTGCTGTTTTATTCGCGATTGATAGGAGTATTCTGTTTGTAGTCGACTGGTCCTTTAGGACGACCCGGATGACACAGCATGGAAATCGTTTGTCACTTGGTGGTTTATCGTTGGAAAGGGCTGATAATGGATTTCGAAAAGATGTCGATTTTTTTAGAATTTTTATTGGGATATAAACGGTAAATAATGATGGATTATATACAAAATAGTATATGAGAATTAAGAAAGATATTTTAAATAATTATATTTTATATATATGTATATACATCTTTTTATTAATTTTTGCATTTTATTTTCTTTATTTTTTTGTATAACACGGCGAGTGATGATGGTTTTCAATTAGATGAGATGATCAATTTTTTATCGTTACTATTAGAACGAAAACTGTATTTTGGTGACATAGTGAAACTAAAATCTTCATTTTAGTTTTGTATTCACTAAAAAAAGTATAAGTAAAAAATAAAATACAAGGGTTAGGATAAACATAATGTTAAACATAATATTATAGTTTCATATTTTTTTCTTACTTTTTGTTTGATTGTCATTTACTATTCGATTCCTAGGGGCTTACAAATTCATAATTTTTTCTATTTTATATTTAAAAAAAAAATGATGAATGATAAACGTTAAATAACAATTTTACGTTTTTACGTTAAGTTATTATTTAAGGTTTATAAATAAATACATATATATAAACTTTTATTTGTGTTCATTATTTCAACTTATTATTTATTATTTCTCCCCAAAACAAGATCCAAAAAATACATCGTTACATTCTTTATTTCCACACAATTGAAATATCATTTAAACTAACATTCTCTATAACCTCCTTAAAAACCTCCCAAAATTCCTCCCTCTTTCCCGTCTTTTTTTCCCCCCCCCCCCCCCCCCAGTTCGTAATTCCATCAGATTCTGATTTCATAATAATCGTGTATGTAAAATCGTATACGAAATACAATTTTCAGTATTATCCACGACAACAATATTAGACGTAGAAATAGGATATGTTGCTTTCTGCACTTCCGGTGGAAAATTTCTTACCGTTGAACGTGCCTTTTGCCGATTTCTTCACATTCGATTTTTCGGGTTGAATTTTTGGTTCAACAAATTTCGCCACGAAAATGATAAAAAGCCGATACGTTCGGGCGGAAAAGGATATCGGGGATCAATGAAGAATGTATTATTGAATTCTTAAGGTGGTAATTAGAGCCGGGGCCAAATCGATTATTGTATTGTAGACCAGACGGATTTGATTGAGATTTATATATATATATATATATATATAAATCCAGCCATGTGTGTGTGTGTGTGTGTGGTTTAATACCCCCTCGTTGCACAAGGCTCATTCACAGAATATAACTGATATAATATTTCTCATCGCTCGTGAAGACTTCCCAACCTTTCCTCACCAAGAGTTGCCATCGTAATCGAGAAATTATTATATTCCTAGCTCGATTCCGGCTTCGAGTCTTCGTATTATCAGGGAATCGAGAATGAACGATAACGACATTAAACATTATGATAATTATGCTCTTTCGCCTGTTTACGGATATTCACTGGTATCTTAAGGGTAAAAGCAGAGGGGTTGGGGGTTGGGGAGGCTGGAGGGGGTAGGGGGTGAAGAATAATCTTTCTCTCTCACAAACACACGCTCGAACTAATCGAATCGCCAATAATAAATTCATAAATCAACTAATCGGATAATACGATTTATCAATTGGAAAATAAAAGCGATACATGAAATTCGTAACGACGTTTCGTAAATTTGAACTCCCGATCCCGCGGTGTCGTTCCAGCGGAAACAAGCGAATTCGAAATTAGGTTCGCTCATTGATCGAATAGCTCGAAAGCTTGCATCGGAGCTCAAACGATTTTTTAATATCAGTACTGATCCATGGTTTTCGATTTTTGAAAAAGTTGGGTTATTTTAATGATAAGAGAGTATCGAATTTCGTTGGTAGATTGGAGCATAGATTTTTGGATAGATTGTTTTTTTATGTTTTACTATCGATTGAGAAAAGAAAGTTTTTTTTTTTGCAATTTCGTGCATGAAAGAAGTTTTTTTAATTAAAGTTTTTTTTTAATTAAATTGTTTTTACATCTTTTTTTGTATTTGAGAAACGAAAGTATTTTTTGTATGCAGCTTCGTGAACAAAAATAGATTTTTTAGAGTACGAAAGCTTGCAAACACATTTTTTTATTTTGAAAAATAAAAGTAAAACTTTAGAAAAGTATAATTTTTCCGGAATTTGGTAAATTACATATTTACACAGCTTCTGGTCACCTACATTATTCACATAGCTTTAAAATTATAGAAGAATCATAGATTTGTAAATATAAAAAAATAAATAAATGAAAAATCTATGAAAAAAAAACAATAAGTCTCCCGTAATTTCGTAAACGAAAGAAACATAGTAACCAACTAAATAATAAATTAATAAAATATCAACCACTCCTGTAACTGATAAATAACAAATAAATGACGAATAAATTATAAATCATCAATAAAACGATCAATGAAATTTAATACTTAATCCTACCGAAAAAAAAAACGAAACAAACTTGTATCCACAAAATCGACCATAACATTTCCCAGCTTTGTTATCAAAATACAAAAAAAAACGAAAAATAAATCAACAAAAAAATAAACATAACACGAACCGAATTAACGCGAAACGTCCACGGTGTAGAGCACAAATTACACGCAATTTTATAACGACCATTTTGCTGCGAAACTCCAAAGTTTTCCCGAAGCGTTTGCGAGAGCACTCCCCCATTGTCGTCGAATCGAGGGGTTGATGGGGGTGGATTCGAGGGTAGGGACGATCATATTGGCGACCAGAGAGAGAATAAAGAAAAGAAGCACTGAAAATAGCGAGGGGGAGGGGAGGCAAAGATCGTTGTAGCCAGGCTGCTTTTTCTGACGTCGATCCCCCCCACCCCCATCAAGGGGGTGGCGCACCCTCTCGGCATAACCCCCTTGCATCCTTACCCCGCTTTCGAAAAGGATAAAAGACGGTATAAAATGGGCGATGGCCTCTCGCTCTCGAAGTTAATGCCTAAAATATACACACCAGAAATTGGACTGCTTAAGGGTGAACGAAGAGAAGCCAAGGGGATGGTAAATCGGGGAGGGAAAGAATAAGAAAAATTTCACGGAAAGAGCGCGAGAGAAAGACGAAACGAAAGGAGAAACGAACGAAGAAGGGTGGCTCTTTCGGCCACCAAAGAGGGGTTGTACGTGAATACTCTTTCGCGAAAAAGCCACCCCTCTTTACGACGAACCGGTATACGCGAATGTACAAAGCCTCACGTTTTCTCCCTGTGCCGACGCTACTTTTCCTCGCGAAATATTTTTCATCACCTCTTTCACGTCCTATAAAAATGCCTAGGCATAAAATGGCGTTTTGATTTTTTGAAATAAATTTTTTGTTTTTTTTGTAAGAAGACATTTTTTATTTTTGTAAACTTGAAGAAATATGGCTTCGTAAAATTTTGTATTTTTATTCTGGGAAATAGTTTTTTTCATTTTCGTTTTCTGTTTTAAGAAGGAATATTGTAAAAATAACTTTGTGGGGATTTTTATTTGAGGTTATAAAACTATCGTTTCTTCGAATTTGAACTGGTGTTTTTTGGAATATAAAAATATGAAAATTCGATGTTATTGGAGCTTCGTAGCCACGATCGATCAATTAGCACGAGAAATAATGAGGAGAGGTTCGCCATTTTTTTAGGCTGAAATGTACACGATTGAACGTAATTAATGGTAATTAATGATCGACTACGATAGAATGGAAGAAATTTATTACACCAGAAAGTTTTTGACGCATCCGTCACTTTGCATGACATGAGAAATGAAATTTGATTTTTTTTTAAGTATCTTGATTTAATTTGTGAAGTTTTGAAACTATTTTTCGAAATACATTTTAAACAATTTCGATCGATAAAACTATATGTATTATTGATCGTATGTCTCGAAATGTTTTTTGACAAATCCTGTCGTTTCACTTGATATCAAACAATAAAACCCAACGACCAATGTTTTGATTATTTTTTTCGACTGCAAATTATTTTTGGAAATTTAGGAAAAAGAAACATTTCGATTAGTTTTTATTTTCAATACTTATTATTTTCAAGGTTATCTAAAATGAGAATTATTTGTTTGGACAGATAGCAAAAATTGATACGAAAATATATTGAATACGTAATTACAATAAAAATTGATTAAAAACTTGTTTATTGTTAAAAAACGTAAGTAATTAAGCTTTACTTTACGACATCGAGTTCAAATCTCTACTGGAAAAAAATTAATAAATATTCAACAATAATGATTCATTGTTCAATTATTCAATTCAACAATTATTCAAATTAATGAGTTCGCGCGATCCAATTTCAAATCGTCATTATAATTATTTTTTCTAACATTTGATCGAAAGAATTTTCTGCAAATTTTCTCAAAATTCCTCGTTTCTCAACAATCATGCTTCATCTTTAGTTTACCATTTTTTCGCCCTCTCCCTCGCTTTTTTCTTAATAATTATTCTCGCTTCCTGAGGAGCTTGAGGCGAAATTTGTTCGTTGAAAAATTCACGGCAAATCCCTCTTCACCACCACCCCGAGTATACTCGGGCCGTGAAACTTCGCAACGTAGGAAAAGGAGGAAGGAAGAAAAGAAGGAACAAAAAGAGAAGAAAATAACAAAAAAACGAAAATTGAAAAAAAGAAAAACAAAAAAGAAAAATGTAAATGTTGCGAGGGTCGAGAACGACCGGTGGCCTGTTTAACGCACTCTTCCGGAAGTGATGCAATTTTTTTTTTCGCTCTTCGTTTTTTCTTTTTTTTGCATTTTTTTTCCACGTCGATTCACTCGAAAGAAAAGGCGAGAAGGAGGCACAAAGAAGGATGTCACCGCAGGTCTCACTGGCGTTAAGCTCGTCAGGTTGAAACTTTTATTCTGGTCCATTCCCATTGTTCCCATTGTCCTCGAAAATTCTGCAACCTTCCGCGTCGAGTACGTCGAGCGTCTTAAAAAAAACCCGAAAAGAGAGAGAGAGGAAACATTAGAAAGAAGAAAAAAAAATTTTGTAACCCTTCGAATAAAATTCCCATGTTCGTAAAAGTTACTAATGCTTTTAAATTGATTTATTTAATTTATGTAATTCTCATATTAATCCCGATTATTATACAATAAATTTCGTAAATTCATGTAAATTAGAAAGGACGTAATTATTGTCGTTAACATAATTACAGCATCGTTATTGTTACCAAACAAAACAATGGCAAAAAGTGGAATTTTAATTACAATGAACTTTTGTGATAAATATATCGAGCCTCTCGAAAACAAATCGTATTCATCGGAAATTAACGAAAATTGATTTCTTTTAATGCAATTCTTATTTTACACGTATTATAAAATCGTGATAAGATAATTTTGCGTGGAATAATAAAATCATTGTTACTGTTGTGACATGAAAGTTGCTTGATAAAGGGGTTGAAAAAATTGTGAAATGAAAATTGCTCGAAAAAATGAAAATAGAAATGGCTCGAAAAATGTTGAAAGAACAATTGCTCGAAAAATTATTATCGTGAAACGAAAATTACTCGAAAAATTGTAAATCAAAAATTGCTCGAAAATGTCTTATCGTGAAAGGAAAATTTCTCGATAAAATGAATCGTATATTATTAACCAGAACTTTTGATTAATTTTCTATTCTCTCACCAGACATTCCCTTTTTTACGCATTTTTCACGCATTACGCATTTTTCAAAAAAACTTAATTTTAATCTTCACTGTCCAAAATTTGTCAACGTTACGTTCAAACCCGCAAATATTTTCGTTCACCGTCAACAACGGGTGATTAAAACAATGTTAAACCACACAATCACAAGTCTGCGTAAAATAGTAAAAGTATATTTAGAACAACAATTTCCAGATACAACCGCGACAGGGAAAACGGTGTTCACCAGGGAGTGTCCAAGCGAGGTCCGATCGTTGACGTAACTGACGTCAACGGTCGTCGCGTCCAGAGCCAAAGGGCCCGGGAGTTCCCACCTGAAGGGCCTGGAATCATCCCCACTATTTTCTGGCGAGAGGTAATACGTATATGCTTCGTGATTTCCCGGATAGGTCCGAGCGTCCGAAGGGCCGAATCAGCCCTTCGTATTCAGTGGAAGGGCCGTTAAGAAGAAACCCGAATAAAAGAACTCAAGAGAATAAAAACTAAAAAAAAAAAGTAGTCTTCAGTGGGAAAACCTGTTTCTGCATCGATAAAGGGTCAAAGGGATTCTGGTAAGAAGAACCGTGAAAGCATCGGTCGTAGAAGGGCCAAGGGAGGGGAGGGATCAAAAAAGTAAAGAAAAAGGGCCCGAGGGACTAGAGGGGATATCTTGGGGGTCTTGCGTAAAATTTAGTGAAAGGGTCGAGACCGATGTAAAGGGCCACTTCATTAGCATTTCCCTTATATGTGTGGAAGGTCCAAGGGCCATCTACTGGAGCTCTTATATACGAATATTTTTAACGGGAACACACATTGACGTATTTTCAGTACAGTGTCCGACCAGCTAAGTTTGAATAGCGAGAAAGGTACCCGAGGAGGGAGCCCTTCGAAGGGCACACGCGCGGCATGTGATGGCTCAACTGGTCAGGTAAGTTTTTTCGCACTTCTTCTTTACCTCTCGTTGTTGTTGTTGGCGTTTATTTCTCTCTTTCTCTCTCCGGCTCATTTCCGATGACCAGATGTCCGGGGCTACTAAAAGGGAGAAGGGCAAACTCGTCGCGCAAATACAGCACACACTGGACCGTTTTACCACGGCCAAGGTGGTCCGGTTTGCTTTTTTTTTTTGGGTATACGGAACCCAAGGGGTTGCTACACTCATACATACTCGTTTACACGTACATTGATGGGAGTGTGCCAAGCTCGTTTCATTCTACGCCTGACCTCAATGACGAGGATGACCTCCCCTTTTCTCCCTTTACCCCGTTTCGACTCACGCGTGATGACCCCGCATAAAAATATCCCGAAACCGGTTTCGCGGCCAACGGATTTTTCGGACGACCATTGCTCGTACATACGGGCTCAATCGTATAGGTATAGATTGTATATATATATATATATGTGTGTGTGTATGTATATAAACAGGATTTTGCAACGACTATGAAAATAAGGGTCAGTGTGCAGACTCAGAGAACCCACGAGAGAACCGTACCTACACAGTAAATTAAAAAGTACATTTGTTTGGGTTTGTTTGGGTTAGAAAAATGAGGTAACTTTTTAGTAAAAAATGACGTAACATTTTTTTCGAACGATAATTTGTTCAGTAATCTATATCTGGTTTGTCCTCTGAAGTGCTAATCAACCTCAGAGTCCATCTTTTCAGTTTTGGATAGAAAATTTTTGGATAGAAGCTTTTTAGATAAAAAACGTCCAAAAACATATCAGAAAAAACAACGACGCGTGACTCAGGTGTATTATCGTTTTCGATAGAGAACAAATCTCTCAGCACACCAAAATATGGCTGACCTTCGTGTTTAGAAAAAAAAAAAAACGACGATGTAAAATGGCTGATGGCGTCAATATTTGAGCCCTAATTGCTCATTGAAGCAAGCAGAGCCTACGGTGAAAGTAACAAACCTACCAACGTTTTCAAAATCACGAAACAGTTCGATGAACTTCGAAATTTTTTACGATTTTTTCACGGAAATTTGGATTTTTGAGGATCTTGGAGGTAGATTCGTACTCAGGGGATAAAATTACATCGAAATGGACCAATAAAAAAAATATTTAAAATCCAGAATTTTTTGCGGTTTTTGGGAAATACAAGTTTTTTCACTAAATCATCGATAACTTCTTTGCCTTTAGGATTTGGTACTCCACTGTGTGTTCAATCTCTTCGTTATGATTTTTTCTTCAAAATGCCTCTTGAATTATCAAGTTCCGATGATTTTTCGATTTTTGGCAGAATTTTAAAGTTGGACCATCGATTTTTGCCAATTTTTCTATACATACCCCTTTGCCTCTTTTTTGCCATTTTTCAAGTGGACTTTCCGGGAAAACTATACGGGATATCGATACGAATCCAACGCCATTATTTAAGTCAGGCAAAAACCTTTTTCAAACACACCTATTGAATCTCCATAGTATAAAAGAATCTACCTCTATGACTTTTTGAAATCTCGTGATTTTTTAGATTCTGGAAAAGTGGCCGAGAAAATAAAAAATTTGTTATTTTATTTTAAAAGTATTAAAGAGTCTATTAAACCCTAAATTTCTTGCTGATTACGATTTTCTGCCAAGAAAACTAAATCAGACTGAGAAAATGCAAAAAAAATTCTAAAATATTTTTTTGACTCTTTTCCCTAGAAATGTAGCGTTCAAGGCTCCATTAAATGATGGATCTTTTAAAAAAATTAATAATAATTCAAAGTTTTATCCGGGGACCATACATGCTTGTACAAATCGACTCAGAATTTCATCGCCAACCCCTACACTGGGACACCCTGTATCTTGTATAATCTTCGATTACGAATGGAAACGTTCGTGTATTTCACACGTACACGTTTTCCCGAGAGTGAAGGACTGGAGGGGGAAAGAAAGAGGGAGGACAAATTGGAGAAGAACTGGAATGGAATAAGACGAATAAAAAAAAAGATAAAAGAAGAATAAGAAGAAGAAGAAGACGAAGAAGAAGAAAAAAACAACGAGCAAGAAAGAAGGAACCTTTCACAGGCGAAAAGCGGTGCACTTCGCTGTCGTGGCTAAATTCACCATGGGATGAGTACTGACAAAGAGAGAGAGAGAGAGAGAGAGAGTGAAATAGAGAGAAAGAGAGAAAGAGAGAAAGAGAAAAAGAGGGAAAAGCGCGATGTTGAGTAAGAAGAAAAAGAATAATAAAAAAAAAAAGGGAGCCAAGAGCGATTCCGGGCCGACTAGGAGCCAACGTAGTTCTTGGCCAGCTATCCAGCGTCCTAGAGGGTAGAGGGGTGGATTTCTGGGAGCAAGTGAGGGTGAGGGGTCTGAGGGGTGGTTAGGGGTGGCTGGTAAGGTGGGCGGCATTAATTACGGTCCTTTATTATAAAAACTGAGCTACCCCAGGACGGCACGAAACTGCGAGGAAGAAAAGGACGAGGGATGTTGGCTGAAGGAGCACGTGAAGGACGAAGCTGGAGAGCAGAGGAGGAAGACGAAGAAGTGAGAAAGGTGGTAAAGAAAAAGAGAGAGAGAGAGATGGATAAGGAGAGAAAAAGCCCTGACAGCGTACCACCCTCTTTCTACCACCCCCGAAACTCACCCCCTTGGGCTTCCTCCATGCGCATCCAACCTACACCCCCAACCCTCCACCATTGCTTTTCCACCATTCCACATTCTGATCCTCTTTCCACTCTCAACGGTAAACTATCTCCGTCCTTCTTTCATTCTTTCTTCAAACTCCTCCACCTTTCTCTTTTTCGCATTCGACCTCATCCCCCTTTCCATTTCACCCCCGAGAGAGAAGGCAAGGGTGAGAGAGAGAGAAGGATCCCGCACTTTGCTGAGACCTTCCCATCCCCCGGACTCGCAATGTTCAATTTAAAATACTTAATCTGTCTTAGTCCCTCCGTCGGGCGTTTCGCGAGCCAGGGGGGGTTGTCAAATGCAACTGTCGTCCCTGGTTTCGCGCTATATTAATGTCGACGTCTTTCGTTATTCTTATTAACTCCTGTATACGTATATGTATTTAAGGATTGACTTGTGTGCGAGTGCGAATGGAGGTAATGTCTTTTGAGGATGCGTTTCCTTCGAGACCATTCTCACCCCTGGTAAACCAACGCAAAGTACCCGCGAGAAACCATCGGACATGTGGGATACTGATCGTGCAATTGTTACGAGGAATCCTTAACGTTTTGCCAATTTAGTAATTTATAGGTAATTTATAACTAATTATACTTTTTTTGTTGTAATTATTCATTCAATCAAATATAATTAATAGTGAATGCATAATTAGTGGTTTATCTAATTATGCATTCGATTATCTATGATGAATAATTCTCTATGATTAGTAATATTTTAATTTTTTATTGAATAATATATCATTAATAAATATAATATGCGTTAGGTACTTAAAACTCCTAATTATCTATAATCAGTAATTATACTTATTATTCATTCGTTTATCCATTATTAATGATGATCTATTTTTTTATTTAATATTCCCTAATTACTAATTATAATAACAGTAATTTTTAATTTATAATTATTCTAATTACAAATTTAATTATCTACAATTAATAGTTATAATATCTGTAACTCATAAACCATTCTTATCTTAAATAATAATTACTCTAATTATTCATCGAATAATCTATAATCAATTATTATAATACGAGTTATCTGTAATTCATATTTATCTACAATGAGCCATTTATTTATTTATTAAAAAAATATATGTTTAATTCTATTTGAAATTGCACGAATGAATAATTATTCCTACAGATGTGGACAAAATTGGGTTTTTTTTCTGGCTGTGTATAAAAGCAACGGACAGTTGATGATGAAAGAGGCCTGTAAGGAGGTCTCGGGAGGGACAATACTGTCACACGCCACGAGTGTTCCGTTATGAATGGAAAAGTCTGAGAATCTTGGATCCCCAAAGTCGTGGTGATCGTTGATGGCTCTGCTCATGGTTATCAAAGTTAACAGCGGATTCTCTGCACCGATAAGGATTTTGGGCAGTTTCACCATGACCTTGAAAAAACGTAGTGCAACTGTTGATTACTCGTTATCATCAATTGGGCCCTAAATACTACCTTCTTTATCAATGAAAACTGGGAATACGTAAAGAGTTGCTCAAAGTTTTGTAACTAGGAAAAGAAAAAAACACACAAGTGGGATATTTGGAGATATTGCCATTTTGCAAGAACCGGAAGTCAGAAGTCGAAGAGACGAACTATCTCCTCCAAGAATTCATAAAAATTTGTAAAATAAATGAATGGTGGAAGGTAATTGCAGAGAATGAAAAAATGATGAAATCTGATTGCCTAGAATGAAGGAATGATCAACCATTACTCAGAATAATAATATTTATATTTTAAATTGAAAAAGTATTAAATTTTAATTCAGAGAAATAAAATAAGTAAAAAACCAGATTTAACTGTAGGATACCCAAGTATCAGGAGGACTATTATTAGATAGTTGTCCTGATGGCTATCATTGGGTAGGAATATTAGGAAGTCCCAAAAACCTCGTTTTCCATTAAAAAACAATTGTCCCAAGTATTCAACAATTCAACTCTTATGACGTACCATGACGTGTCATAATCCATCAGAACCGGAAGTCTCTCGTCATTAGCCCAGTAACCATCGATATAAAAAATAAAAAAAAAACAACACGTTCGTCTCCAAGTTCCAACCGAATGGAAAACGTCGATTTGACATTGACTTCAGGTTCGGTTGGTACTTCCGGTCCGTCGAAGACGATTATACGAGAGAACCTTTCGTTCTCGTCAACGACGATTCAAAGGTTCTCCAGGGGCAGTTGAGAACCATCGGGAGAAATAAGAAACGGGTAAAATGGCGAGGATTTTAATTTGCATCCCCCTCCTCATCTCTTCGTTGGAGCTACGTGGGGCGAACGCGCGGCTGGCCGGCCAGCCGCCCGAGAGCAACGTCGACGGCCCCTTGTCTTTGCCAAAGGGAAAGCCCAGCTTCTCTCGTTGCCTCAGTGAGCGAGCTAGAAAGATGAGAGAAAAAGAGAGAGAGAGGAAAGGAGTATCCTGTACCGAGCTCATGGGTACATGTATACGTGTTTGGTACGTATACGATCTGTGTTATACGTTTCGTTCCACGTTACGAACGAAACGAGGATGATGGTGGTTGTTTCCAGGGCGAGAGCGAAAGAGAAAGAGAAAAAGAGAATAAGGGATGAAAAGAGAGAGAAAAATCGTGAGAAGGGAGAAAAAGGGTTAGGGAAAAAGGAAGATGGAAAAACGAAAGAAGCCTTGGAAAATATCATAGCCTCGGACGCGCAGAACGAAATTACCGATTTGCTCCTGGCAACTGCTTCTTCGTCCATCTACTTTCAACCCCTTCCTCAAACTCTGGTCATATCCACCCTATACTTATATACAGGGTTACTGGTAACTCGACGTATTCCTTGCAGGACATCATAGTAGAGTTAAAATGCAATTTTGATATTTGATATTTGATATTGAAAATTGATATTGATTTAAACTACTAATAATGTTAAAGAAATTGTTTTTAATGATTTTCTGACCTTTTTATGAAATGCAACCCTTCCTGTACTAAATCAAAAACGATTTTCATAATGCAGTCCATGACTTTGTATTAAGTTTTACACCTTTTTGGATAGCTAGTAAGACAAGGATATTTCCCTAGTAGTTTGTACATCAGGCGTAGTATTTTTTTTTGCACTAGACAATATTTTTTATTAAGCAATAGCAAAAATTACAAAAAAATATATTGTTTGATTAATGATCTCTGCTAAAGTTTTAGTCATTTTTGAACTTTTAATTATTAACATAGATTTGCTATGGCATCAACTATGATAAAAACTTAAATTTCAGTACAATCGCGACGAAAATATTTTTTAAATTGTCCTAAAATGAGTCAATCTGGGATTTTTCACGAATAAACTAAAAATCTAACTAACTCAAAAACTACTGAACTTCGACAGAACATTTGGCGGCTTAATTTGCTGCATTTTAACTCTACTATGATGTCCTGCAAGGAATACGTCGAGTTACCAGTAACCCTGTATATTTATTCGCTCTTCAGTTTTCGTTTTTTCCCTTCGTTCTCGCGGTTACCACATTTTTCGACCTCCAACCTCGTAAAATGATCTTACGAGTCCATTTATGATCCACCATTTTTATTTTCCACTTCTTTCTTTGTTTGGACTTGTTTGGGTTTGTTTGGTTCAGTTGAAGAATTTTTTTTCAATTTTTTTCGAGACACGATAGGAAAAAAGAAAAAGATTTAAAAGAGACTATTACTGATTTTCTTTAACTCGTAGGAAAGCTGCGAATCGAACTCACCCCCAAATCCCTGATTTTCGCGGGGATGGAAGGGGCTGGAAATAACTTTCATAATTCTCGATTAGAAAGTTTCGCGCGCACTGTACCTTCGTCCAGACCCAAAAACCCTCGGGGCTCCTCACGTCCTGGTCAGACGAATCCTCCCTTATCCCCTTTCCCACCCTTTCATCCCCTACCTTCATCTTTTCTTCTGTTTCATCCCCTCTCTCGTCATTTAACCGATCATTCGAAATGTAATTTATAGGGGATGAGATTTTGCTCCGATGTGAACATCCTATCTGTATTATTGCATTATGCAATTCCAAGTACTCGGGAGAAACAATAATAACACGATATTAATAATTAAATTCAATAATAATGAGGCACTGTGGGGAAGAATTCGTTCGACGTCTGAATCAATCTTGTAATACGAAATTTTAAGATTACACGAATTATTTGATTTTTCAATGCATTCTCAATAGTGTGCCAATTCGCGATCGATCTTCGATGATAATTTTGAAAAATTGACAGATTACGAATTTTCATGCTGATTATTTAATATTTTGTCTTCCGATCAATCGAGAGTTCATTTTCAAGTCTGGCCTATGTGAAGAGAACTCCCGCCCTCTCCTTCCTGGGCCTCTCACGTCGAAGCAAAGTTATCGATTGACTGTTGATACCCTCATTACTTACGTGCCACCCCCCCCCCTCCCCCTATCGCTATTTTGCCTACGTCGAAAACTCGAACTCCCGAAAGTCTTTGCGGACTATTAAGGTGCTAATGAAAGGATATTAAAAGAATCGACGAAATTCTTGTTGAAGGACGATAATTCTTAATGAATTAATAATTCGTCAATTATTTTGGCATTTTTTACTGAATTATTTAGTACTTTGATTAATTATGAATTTTTATTATTTTTCAAATAAATAGATTGCGTTGTTGGGATCTTCAATTAATATATTAAATGACGAAAGTTTTATTTTAATGACGAGTCAATCAGGTTTTTTTTTCGAAAAATTATTTTATATCGACTTTTTAGATAATTATTGATAATGTTAAGATCTGGAAGTATCAATTACACTGAAAAATTAATTGTGTTCTTGGACAGTTAGAATGAAAGTATTTTCACCGAAAAGTCGAATTTAATTTGAATTATTTATTGAAAGGGATAAATAAACATTTGAAAATGTTAATTTGTTATTAAATTAGGTTTATGTAAGGTTAAAAATGTTCGACGTTATTTAAAATTGTAAATTTAAAATTCCTCTATTTTTTACTAACTTTCTAATTTGAGGTGGGATAATTATTGATAATCGATTAAAAAAAACGTTTTTTTTTGCTAGCAATTGAAAATAGTTATGAGGATGTAAAGTTTTGTCATTTAGAGGCTTTCCAAGGGAAAAAGGGCATCGAATATCACGAATGAAAAAATCGCCCTTAATTCGAGTACTGATGCCCTTTTCTTTTTGTTTTTCATGCAATTTCAATCCAGGAAGTGGAGCAACGCAAAAAGTTTACCCGTTAGGTGGCAAAGGGTCAAACGACATATGGTCAAGGGAGGACCGGTGATGTCGAGAGGGATGACACGAGAAGAAGGGCGAAGGGCGAGTCGATCATTACGCTCGAATTCACGAGGGAATCCGTGCCGATCCATTTCCAGCTGGCCTCGCAAACAACGCGCGTTTCTCTCAGACGATCTTGTACACCCACGCAACCCTTTGTCCCTCTCCAAAACGGAAGTGGACCGTTACCTCGCAATCCGACAAATTTGCTGCCCGTGAAGATTTTACGGTACGATCCAATCCGGGCTATTCACTTTTAGTGATAAAACTTCGTACGAAAAGTTGTTGACTAACAAAAAAATTTTAACAAATTTTTTGACAAACAAAAAATGTTAAACAAATTTTTTTGACAAACAAAAAACTTCAAAGAAATTTTTTGACAAACAAAACACTTCAAGTACATTTTTTGACAAACAAAAAACTTAAAGTACATTTTTTGACAAACAAATAACTTCAAATATATTTTTTGATAAACAAATAATTTCAAATAAATTTTTCTACAAGCAAAAAGCGTATAATTAATTTTTTGACAAACAAAACGCTTTTAATAAACTTTATGACGAAGATAACTAATACACATTTTTTTCTTAATAAAAAACTTTAATTACATTTTTGGACAATAAAAATTCTCTAACTACTGAATTTCGCAACGTATTTACATTTTTAATAAAAATAGGATTAATTCATGATAATATTATGATAAATTTTATTCAATGAATATTCTTTAAAGTCATATGTATAAAACGAATAATTACTGACAATTATCTTCTTCACTATGAAAAATAATATTTATAACAATTACGTAGGAAGAAAAAAAGATTATTTTTATTTTTCTGTTAGTATAATTATACATGTCATTATAAATTTCGTTAAATTACCGTACTTTTACCTTTATTTTTTATTAACAATACAAAATACAGAATATAAAGTATCTCGTTATTAATCAAGTGAAATTATTTTCAATAAAAATCAACTTTCTCCTTTAAACAGCGTTAAGAAATATTTATAAAAGTATTCACCGCAGCGATAAAAAAAATTGTCTAAAAAACAAAAATAAAAATCAAGATTACTTCATAAAAATCAAGATTACTTCACAAAAATCAGGATTTCTTCACAAAAATCAAGATTACTTCACAAAAATCAAGATTACTTCCCAAAAATCAAGATTACTTCACAAAAATCAAGATTACTTCACAAAAATCGAGATTACTTCACAAAAATCGAGATTACATCACAAAAATCAAGATTACTTCACAAAAATCAAGATTACTTCACAAAAATCAAGATTACTTCCCAAAAATCAAGATTACTTCACAAAAATCAAGATTACTTCACAAAAATCAAGATTACTTCACAAAAATCAAGATTACTTCAAGCGAAATATATAGCAGACAGGGATATCTGAAAGTCCGGGTACATCAATGTACCATTGGACGTGAGATCGAGGAATCGCGTATTCCGTTTGTCCCTCCTATCTCGTAATTGCTCTTGATTCTTATTTATTCAAAGCGACCAGGTAGAACGCGTAGTCTCGAGGCGACCATTTATTTATTTATATTTCTCAAGAATTCGCGCCGGTCCATTTCACAGCTCGACGGACTTCGAGGGGGGGGGTTAGTATACGAGTATAAAGGGGGTCGCATAAAGCGAATACATCAGTCGAGCGGCGGAAAAGGAAAACGTCACGTCCAAACGAAGGAAAACGAAATCAAGTGGCGAAAAAGGAACGAAAAAAAAAAAAAAAAAAAGATAAGAAAACGAGTGGATTGTGGGAGTTTGAGGGGGGTTGAAACGAGGGTCTCGTCGCGAGGCAGAAAAGCGTATTTCTCTACTATCTGTGACAAGGGGGTTAAGGGGGTGAAAGGGTTCCTTTGGAATCCCTAGGATTCCCCTTGGTCGCCCCCTCTTCTTTTAACCGCTTCGTCCAGCCCCGTTTTCCAACCCCTCTGGGCTCAGTCAATAAAGTATTCTAAAAAGCCCGCGCGAATAAGAGCCGTCTTATTCCACCCCCCCCCCCCTCCTCCTCTTCCTTGCGCGACCACCCTTCAACCCCCTTATTCTTACTCTCTCTTTCTCACGGTTGCCCTTACGTCTCCACTCCCTCAATCGACTCGTCGTTTCTCATCCTCAGCTCTGCAACCCCCTAGGAACCCCATCCTTACAGTCCAGCAGCCCAGCCAATGCTCGCACCCTCGTTTTTCCTTTTCTTCTTTCATCTCTTCCACTTCTTCCTCTTCTTCTTCTTCTTCGTCTTCTTCTTCTTGGTTTTCTTATTTCGAGGCTCCTTTTCTTCAATTTCTTCCTCTCCCTCCTCTTCCGGTACTCGACTCGCTTTTTCCATCAAGACCGACGATGAGCGAGGGGCTCCTCGCCGATAGGGGTTGCGATAGTGGTGGTGCGTTTCTTCGATGCCTCCTTTCTCCCTCGCCACCCTCGGCCTCCAACCCCCCTGGTCCTCTCTCTCTCTCTCTCTCGCTCTTCTTGTTTCTTGGATCTTTCCGCGGTGGTGAACGCGGAGCTTGAAAAGCGTGGGTGCCCGAAGGGTGGAAAAATAGGGGTGGTAAAAAACGTCAATAATATCGGCCAAGATGGAAGTCTCCTGGCAAACTCTTTCTCTCTCTGTCTTTAGCCCCCTCTTTCTTTACTCTCTCACTTTCTCTCTCTCTCTCTCTCTCTCTATCTCTCTCTCTCTTCATCCTTGCTTTTATTCTTTCCATACCCCGCGATTTTCTCCCTCGAGGAACCCTCCTCGCTCACCCTCCGGGATCTTGCGATTCCACGCTTTCTCCCCAGTCCTGTGGATACTCCGATCATATTTAACGTCTGCCGAGCATCTATCGATCTGATCGACGAAATACACGAGCCTCGAATTATTTTATACAGATATGTATATATATATATATATATATATATATATATATATATATATATGTTTATATGTACTTGGTGACGATGACGAGGTCGTCCATTTACGATTTGATGAACAAGTTGCCAGAAAAGTGTTTGTAATGAGTTTCGAAAAGCACAATATAAAATACGATTTATTTTTGCCACTTTTGCAAGTACAATCAAAAGTACGACTTATTTTTGTCAATTCCGGAAAAAATCCAATAGCAACCGCACAATTAAATTTCTGAGGCCAAAGCACCCTGAATATGATTATATATATTTTTTTTTTTTTATTAAATTGATTTTTATTTATCCAGAAGAATAAAATAAATAATCTTCGACAGATTTATTTCTCAACGAGATACGCAGAGAAAGACATTGTTCAAGAATATTTCGTATTCGTAATTTAATAATCTTGATTCAGCAGAAAACAAACCCTCATTTTGTACAAATACTTTCTATTATTTACCCAATGTATTTATTATTATTGTCGTTATTGTTGCTGTCATTATTATTTACGCAAACGTACAAACAAATGTAAGAAAATAAGAAAATGTAAGTAAAAAATAAAGTGTAAAATGTAAATGTAAAAATGCAAATGTAAAAATATAAATGTAAAAATGTAAATGTAAATGGAAACATGTAAATAAAAACACAAAAATAAATGTAAATCAAAACAAATATAAACAAATATATTCAAAAAAAAAAAAAACTAATAACGAGACGACAATTGGCACACCAACGACGCCACGTGATTGGTCCAAAAGAAACACGACAGTATTTATTATTTCACCGAGAGTACTCAACCTTGGTCGCTATTAGAATCCTGTACACATTATTCAAGCCCTCCCCCTGCACCCATTGCTTCAACCCCCCCCCCCCCCCCCCCCCCCCCCCCCCCCCCCCCCCCCCCCCCCCCCCCCCCCCCCCCCCCCCCCCCC